>VZTO01009074.1:59301-72821 GCA_013400615.1 Syrrhaptes paradoxus | reverse complement strand
AGAGAGTGATGAGGTCTCCTCTCAGCCTCCTCTTCTCCAGACTGACCCCCCCCAGCTCCCTCAGCCGCTCCTCGTCAGCCCTGTGCTCCAGACCCTTCCCCAGCTCCGTTGCCCTTCTCTGGACCTGCTCCAGCCCCTCAATGTCCTTCTTGTGGGGAGGGGCCCAAAACTGACCCCAGGATTCACGGTGTGGCCTCACCAGTGCTGAGTCCAGGGGCACAGTCACTGCCCTTGTAGACGTCCTTGCAATCCGGACCTGCTTGAGGCTGTGGCACACAGCTAACAGGTAGTTCACAGGACACATTACCCTCGGTAGCTAGTGCCTTTGGTTCATTTTAAACCCTATGAACATTTAAACCCTTCGCCGTTCAGCCCTGCAATGGCCCAGGAGCTCGTCCAGGCTCCGCATGGGCGACTTTGGGCCCTCACACCCCATTTTCTGCAGCTTCCAGAACCAATGGTAACTTAGGCGCGGCCTTCTTGACAGATACATCTTGTCTTGACAGAATTTGTTAATCTGTTAATCAAGTTTAACCGCCTTTGGAGCCGGGGATTGCGCCGTCGATCGCTGCTTCCCCTCAACTCCAGCCTGAGGGTGGACGGGCCCGAGCCTCCGCCAGAAAAACTACAACTCCCAGAAGGCCCCGCGGCGCCGGCGCTCGCCGCACAGCAGCTTGATGCTTCACGCCCCGCCCCTTCTTCTTCTATTGGGTTACACGCACACACTTGCCTGCCTTCTCTCTTCTGATTGGTTAAGCCGCGCCAGCAGGAGTGTCTGTCCTGTGTTTGCGGGGATACAAGATGGCGGCGGGCGAGGCGGCGGGGCGCTACCGGAGCACCATGAGCAAGAGCAAGGACCCCTCGGGGCTGCTCATCTCTGTCATCAGGTAGGGGCGGCGCGGCCCCGCTCCGCAGCCTCCCGTCCCGCCCTCAGGGCCGCTCCTGGGCGATGCCTGGGCCTCTGGGGCTGACCCAGGGGTGTGTGCGGGCCCTGCTGTGCTGTGGGGGTCTCCTCGGGCCGGGCCTCCAGGGCCTGGGGTCCTTCCAGGGCCTTGACAGAGGTGGAGAGGTCTCGGTGCTGGAGCAGACCGTCTCCTTAGGGAACTGGCCGTTTCCCTGCCCTTCCTGGCTCAGCTTGTTCCCCTTGTTCCTCTGCTGTGTGCTGGGGTCAGAGGAGCAAGCCCTGGAGTTATTTCTGGCTTGGTGCCGTACAGGGAGAACCGAGGCGGCATCTTCTTGTTGCTGTAGAGCCCATAGCTGACCCCCATCTGCAAACACACAGCGGCTCTGAGTGAGATCCGGCTGGTTGGAAAGGTTGTAGGAGTAGGAAGTCCCGTGTGCCGACTCCATCCTGCTTTAGGGTGCGATTGTGGGAAAAGTGCGACTTCTGAGGCTGAGCAGCTTGTGGGGGATGAAAAGAAAGCAGTTGTATCTCGTGTTCAGACTAATGGTATTTATCTGCTCTCCTCGGTGCGCTCTCCTCTCCTCTGCTAGAGGATGAGTCTGTGATACGCCCCAAGGAAGGGCTTGAATTCACTTTTCTGGTTTCCCCCTGTGCCTTCTTCAATTACTTGTAAATTTCTATGCTGCTTATAGCCTGTGGGTCGGGGGGTCACTTCCTGCGCTGAAGCTTTTAGCTATTGGCCTCGTACACGCCCTGCAGGCAGTCACATAGTGTGATATTGTGAGTTGTGATGGACTTTCAAGCTTTGGTTCCTGTTTCATTGCCTTTGCTAGAAACTAGAGGCAATCATAGAATCACAGGATGGTTCGTGTTGGAAAGGACCTTAGAGATCATCTAGTTCCACCCCCTGCCATGGGCAGGGACACCTCCCACTAGCCCAGGTTGCCCAAAGCCTTCATCCAGCCTGGCCTTGAAACCTGGCCGGCTACTTTGGAGAAATCATTGTAGTGGTGGTTCTGTATCTAGGACATACTCTGATCTGATTTTTAAGTCCTCTGTGAATGCTAATGTTTAGGACAAAATCCTTTTTTTTGTCAGTGTTCTGAAAAATGATCTTTCAGACCTTGTAAAGCGAGGAGGAGATGGTGACTCCAAAAAAAACCACTTGGTTCACAGAACCGCTTAGCCTTGCCAGGGCTGGAACTTCTGAAGTGAGTTTCTAAATTGTTTGGTAATAGGTAACAAAGAATCACTCTGAACAATGAATGAAATTTGATGCTTAACACAGGGTGTGGTACCTCAATTGGTTTTATGAGAAAAACTGTTGTAAAACCAAACTTCTGTTGGAGTTACATGTATCTATGTATGCAGGCGGAGAAAAATATACATTGGTATGACCTCATGTAAACGTGAGGTATGACAGTGGTGGTAGTGTTTTGGTAACTGGTCATTTTGTGTATAGTAAATGTTGAAAGAGAAGGCGTTGGGAATCTAATACCCAAACATGTGACTGTTAAAATGGGTAGTATTCCTCCAAATACTACATACACGGGTGGAATTGTTCATGAGTTTCCATGGACCGTTGGTGTAATAAATACATGAGAAGTTGTGAAAACCTGAAAAAATCAGGCTTCTCACCTGGATCTTGAGTTTTTACTGGGAGTGTACACCTTATATTTGGGACAAGGAGAAGCAGTGAGGATTTAAAACGTGTTGTGCTTCAAGTTTGACTAAGTTGGAGAGGGAAACATGCTAAGTTGTAGGTAGATAACCTTAATTTACAGAAAATACAGTAATTTGTAGACAGTGCAAGAATTAATAATACACATGCATTGATTGCTGCAGCATTTCCTGTAGTAATCTTCATTTTTTTTTTCCTCCAATGTTTCCTGTCATTTCCAAGGGTATTGTAAGGGCCTCCTTTTGTGTCTCTGAATAAATCTGGACTTGTTATTTAGTTTATAATATAAAATGGGAGTGAGCTCATGTTACTGTGTTCTCCAAATAAGCAATCCTGTTTGTCTAATACTCTTGAGTTTACAGGCAATGATGCCTGGCTAGCTTAGGTCCGGTGGTAGATGTAACATCGAGGTTATTGACTTGATGAAATGAAAATTATGTAGAAGAACAGCCTGATACCTAAACCTCCCAAATTTAATTAGGACTGGGTTTGGATGTAGAGCTTCTTTGCAGAGCTTGAAGTGTCACATTGAGCCAGACCATGAAAGCCTGAAAGCTGAACTGATTGCAGAGGAAGGAGGTAGTCTTGTGTTAATATTCACGTTTCTTAATGGTGTGGAAAGGAGTTGAAATCACTTTCTTCTGTATGGTGCTTATGTGAACTAGCTCAGGTGAGGATGAGCTTGCTAAGCAAACTGGTGAATTTTTTTGCTGATAATGTTGCAAACAAATGTAGACCTGGGTGGGATAAATGTATCTTTTTTTCTAAGTTTACTCCCCTTCAGAAAAATATTGACAATCTTAACAGTCAGCTGTTGTTTTGAAGTATATCAAAGTTTTCTTTCCTTGAAAGCTTTGTTTCCAAAACATTTATGTACAGAGTCTTCTGTCAGTCCTTGTGGTTTTACACTTGTGTTCCCTGTTTATTCAGAAGGCTGTTTATTTCTCTCCTGTTGCTGTGTGAAAGACCCATGAAAGGAAATAACATATGAAAAGGAGCAAAACTACATTCTTCTGTTGTGAACAAACAAAACCAGGGGAGCTTCTTCATGGATTACAATATTTAACTTGGTTATAGGAAAGTCGGTTATGTCTTTCAAAAAGAAACATTTGTGATTGCAATATCTATTTAGTTTGTCTATAAAATGCTTTGAAATGTGAAACTGAAATGCCTTTTATAAATATAATTTTTTTTTATTGAAGAAGGGAAAATTTTTGATATTTACTCATTCTCAGTAGCTCTCTGGTTCAAGGGTCAGAATAATTTACTTTCCTCTGATAATAGATTTAGAAACTATAGTAGTTATTTCAAAATTATTGTAGTTGTTTCACTGGAATTTCCATGAGAAAAAAATCTCACTTGCAGGGAGAGTATTTGGGGCCAAGTCTTTGACAAAGTTTAATGTCTTATAGCAGTGCTGAAATCAAGTGAGAAATGGTAACTTACGGGAGGTGTGTCTCATGGCAGTTTTGTTATAGTTTGGAAATTTTGGGTCACCCCAAGTCTCTATGGTGTTGCTTTCAGCAGCTCTGAATGCAGAAAACTCTGAGATGAAGGAACACCCAACAGGAAAGTCCGTCACACTTAGAATGTCTTTTCTGCCCTGTGAAGTGTCAGTTTTTCCTGTTGTGTTGAGGAACACATTTGTTCTTTGAGAGCTGTTTCCTGCAGAAGGATTTTTGTACTGACTGAATTCACCTTGGTTTTCCGGTTGTTGCCAAGAATAGCGAATAGAGGCAGCTTCGAGCATGGACTAACTTGGAAGAAGTTATTTCCTGAGCAGAAGGAGATGTGCTACTCAGTAGACTACAAAAATGAAAAGAAAATTGTGATGTCTGAGATGAACCAGGATCTGTTAGGTGACGATAACCCTGCTGTGGTTGTCTGGCTCAGAGGGGGGATTTCTGCCTCCTGTGCTTCATGGTGCAGATTTCTGGTGGCTGTGCTGCCCTGTAGCCCTGACTCGAGCAGAATTGCTGCGTCCACATCACAAACCACCCAGCTCAGGGCTCCTCTTGGGATCCTGGTGGTATCTCACTGGTTCCAAAACCTGTACATATCCATGAAGAGTAGTTCAGATTATTTACCATCGTTAAATCTGTCTGGCAGCACACAGGTAGGATGTTTTATAGTGTTATGCTGCAGTTGTGTTTCCTGCTGGGTGTTACAGGAGTACGAGGTCATCAGCCCTCCTGGGATATTAAAAAATAATGTGTTCTGTGGATGGAGCGGTACCTGGTGCCTTGTCTGTCTCACCTGTAGGAATGCTGTCAGGAATGAACAATGTGCAGGACTGATCCATCCAAAAATTGCCAGGAGCTGCCAGGAGAGCTGAGATATGAGGTAGTGTAGTCATACCCTCAGCAGTGTGGCTGCTGGGTCACAGTTCTTGGACACTGTTTCCCTCTGGTTTCTTCTAAAGGAGAAATAGAGGTTTTGGAAGGTAGGTATATTCATAACAAGAAATCTTTTAGAAGTAAGGAGTGTTTGGGAAGCTTAATGAATGTTTGCAAAGGCTGCTGTTAAAATCTCCACCTCAGTTGTGGCTCAGAGGAGCCCTTCTTCTCCTTGTACCTTTAGGGGATAGGAGAGTATCTTCAGTTTGTCCTTTTTCTCACACTGCTGAGAAAAAATGACCCTTATTGGCTACAAAAAGACGTAGCTCCTGGGATTGTGACTTCTAGAGTAGGATCTTGGGGCTTTACAGCTTCTGTCCCCGTGCTTCTGCTGGATGGTCAGAAGCGCGGTGTTTGCACTCATGCCTCAGCACATTTTAAAAACGTGCTAATTCCCTCACATATGGGAAAGGGCCTTCAAGTTCTGTAAATAAAAGGTACTTTGCAAGGTCAGAAGGTTGTCACCTGAGACCAGGAGCTTTTCTTGTCAAAGTCTAATGCTGATCACATGGGCTTTGGCAAGGTCTTTTTAAAAAATAGTGCAGAGGATGGAAACATTCTGCTCATCTGCTGGAGGACAACTTGGGGAATATTTTTTTATCTTTCAGATAACAAACGCATGTATATATATTGATTTTTCTTAACCTTTTGTTTTGCTGGTAGCTGGTTGAAGCAGCTTTTGTACTCTGAAACAAGCAACCTGGCATTTAGCAAATGCTATTTTTTTTTTTGAGAGATCTTGTCAGTTTTTTTTAATTGGTGAAGGTGTCTGCCTTTTATTTATTGTTAGGCATTTTTCTTTCCAATTAAAGGTTGCTATGTTTTAAAACTGGCCTTTAATAGCTGCTTTAATTGGGAGAAAACAAACTTTAGCAGTGACTCCATAAGACCTTATTGAAATCTTTGCGCTAAGCTTTCGCACAGGCAAACACAAACGACAGATGTCAAGGAGGACTAGAAGTGAGGCAAGATATAGTGCGTTTGCTTCTTTCATGTCTGCAGAAGTTGAAACTGCAGGCAAAAAAAACCTTGAACATATTTTATTTTTCACAAGTAGAATTCTTTTTAATGCTTTTGGACCATTATTTTCATTACATTTACCATGAACTTTGTTAAATGGATTCTTACTAATGACCTGGCATTTGCTCTTCTCTTTCTGTCTAAAGCAATAGAAGTGAGATCCCAGTTTGTGATGTAGAGTGAGAGAAGATGAATGTATAGCTGTTGCCCTTGCTGTTACATTTGGGAAATAGCTGCTACAAGAAATAAAGCTGAGTTATTCTGATCTGTGTGTACTGCAAGGGTCTCTTAAAACCACTTTTATAGCTAATGGGGTTTTCCAGTGTTATAAAGGTAGCGGTTCTTCTACAAGAAAAGTAGCTCAGAAATTCATCGAGAATAAATTGTAGATGGCAGAGTATGGTTTTAAACTGTAAATTCTCCTGAAATGAACTTGAGGCACTTGGATAAAATCTGCGTGTATTTGGTAAGCATTGGGTTGTAGCTTTGTGCAGGTCCTTGGTTACATTGAACAGCAACAGTAGGCGAGGGTATGTCGGTGAATACACAGCCACAGGCGAAAAAACAGTTTGTGTGACCATGCCTTCTTAAAAGCTCAAGGTTGTTTTTCAGCTCTTATTTTAGCTTTAGACAATGCACTGTGCAGAGTTTAAGTTTAGCCTACCCTTAAAAAACTGGGAAGCAGAAGTAGTTGGTTTTGTTAATACATGATTGCAACTTCTGTGCTTCCCACTCTTTCGAAGACATTGCCTCCGACAGCTCTTTGTTCCAGTGCAGTATTGGAACCTTCAGGTTAATAATGAAATTTCCAAAGCTTATGTGAAGTGATAGTAAGGATGGGTTCATAGCACAGGGTGGCCAGCGCTTCCTTAAATACTCTCTTATCTTTTAGTCATCTAAGTGGCAGGTCCAAGTAGAGTTCTCCAGCCTCTGCTCTTGCAGATTTGAAAGTACCAATCCTTAGGACTTTGGTTTTCTCCTGGGAATGTGGTAATTCAGGTAATAGCTGTGTTGGCTTTTTGGATTTCAAGTTAATTACAAGAAAAGGTAAAGAGTTGGTAGCTGTGGTCTGTACACGGAGACAGCCCTGGACAGCTTCTCATGCCACGGAGTGGTCGCTGAGTCTCTCTGCCCGCACGTGGCAGCATTACTGGCATCTTGTGGGGCTGTCTGCTGTCTGCATCCCTTTTCCAAGGTGGAAAGTGTCACTAGGGTTTTGCCTGTGTGTGGGGTTGTTTTTTCATCTTAATGTGCTGCTGTTGGAGACATCTGAAGGAGTGTGACTTCTTAAATGACTGCAGTCCAGTCTTTGTTTCAGAAATCAGCCGACCACAAGCTATGCTTTCATCATTTGTATTGGTGATGTTTGATTAGGGGTTGGTTAATTTAACAAAATAAAGAATTCCCTGATGGTGTTTATCTAGATGGCTGCAGGCTGCTCAGCCTTTTCACTGCTGCATCATGTGTACATCTGCAAGTCCTCAGTGATAAAAAGATCATCAACTTCTGTTGAAAATGCTCTTACCGACTGCGTAAGAGGCATGAAAGATTAATGGAATTTAAGTAGAGGAGGAAAATGTTTTCTAAAGCTCTGTTTACTTTGTAAAGAGATGGTTCTGCTGTTTCTTGTAGCGAAGGAGGGAGTTATTTCTTTGTTTGCACGATGGAGGTGTAGTCATCTGGAGGCTGGAGGGAACTTGTATTCCCCTTGATGAGGATGGAGCATGCTGGACTCAGGATTTGGCTAATTTTTTTTTTTAAGGGGAAGATCCTTTATAACTTTATAGTCAGTTCACAGTGATACCCGATTTCCCAAGTCTATTGACCTGTGCAGTACAATTTTTGACTACTTTCTTTCCACCACATTGTCTCCATGAAGTATTTTATCTCCTGAACATTTTGATACATTTCCTCAAATCCAGAATTTCATAGGAATAATCAACTAACCTGTGAAACAATGAGAAAACATTCAACATGTTGCAACTGAATTACATTGTTAAATACCTTTTGGATATATATATATATTTTTTTCTGGCTGGCTTTGTTTTATAAGGAACCAGCTTTTACAGTGGTTTCGGTGAGACTGCAGAAATTTCAAAACGTATTATCAGATTAGATGCTTTGAGGTTAAATAGTGCTGGAAGCTGTAGATCACCCCATTTGGGACTTGTCTTTAAGACAACAGTTTTCAATTATAAAATTCAAATAAATCCATTTAGCTTAATGAACCTCTGGAAATTCATAGAGCAATGTCGGCAGTGTGCCGAAGTGCACTCGTTCTTGTCCCAGGGTGCTTTACAGAACTTTTTCAGTGTTGAAACCCAGCTGCTTGTAAGGTCTCGCAGGCTGGCACACAGACCGTGGCACAGCAGTTGTGAGGAAGAAAATCTGCTGAACTGCTCTAGACAGGCTTTTTTTTTTTTTTTTACACCCATAAAAATAAGGTTTAGGGGGAAGAAAAAAACAACCAACCAAACCCTGATTTTCAGAAAGCACCAGATTTTATTGTTTCCTCATGTATTTTATTCTCATCAAATCAGGGGCTTAAATATTAGTAAGGTGCCTCCAGTAAACATTTTCAAAGTTCCTGTTTGATCTTAGGTGTTGCTTGACACATCCACTACAAGAGCAGTCCTTGAAATTATCAGGGTCAGACCCACTGCGTGATGTTCTCTTTCCCTCTACAGCTTTTAGGGGAGGAGAAGGTGGTAAGAAGTCAGTGTGTTTTATCATAGGGTATTTCTTCTTGCAGAGCACTTAGGTGCATCTTCCATACATCTGTGAAGTCAACACTCGATCCTCCCAACAACTTGCACTTCAAACTCACTGCTGCGATTCCTGGGATAATTTACAACTTGACAGCATCTGAGTAACTGTCTGGGTACTTTTTTTTTTCTTCTGGACAGCTGAGATGCGGACCGATGCTCTCTCTCATCTTGGTTATTTTGGTCCCTTTCCCTCGCATCCTGACCCCTTATCTTTTATTCACCTGTTGTTGTTTCTTGTCTGTTAGGTTTCCTGCCACAAAGAGCCTGTGCTGTCGGTCTGTGTGTCGGGGCGGCTGTGCGGTTGGCCTTCGGGTGTTTGTGCACTAGGAATGTCTGGTAATGATCACAATGGTTTAAACCAAAACGAGAAAGCAAATACTGTAATTGGTGTGTGGCCACAGTGACCAGCAAGAGGTGCCTTATGAAAAGTAACAACATTTTAATGGGCTCCTTTTTTTTTTCTCCTTTTTTTAGTCCTGAAGTCTCCTTGGCACATTGCAGCTATTTCCTGCAGAGAGGAGACTGGTCTTTCTAGACATCCACAGTGCTCTGCTTAAATGATTATTTGTTGCTTCTAGCAACTGCTTTCTTCATTTAACTCCACAAATTCTTTATTGGTCAAAAATTGTTGGCTAAAGCTGTGCTTTTATTTCTTTTTTTTGGTACCTTACAGAGGCTTGTTGTATTCTGGTTTGTGTTTTAGGTCCTTGGTATGGTGTGAAATGGAGAATAAATAAACAAACAACCCCCCCTTCTCTAATTTTCCTTCCTGAAAGGTAATTTTGATCATCTTAACATCTTAATCTCTGCTATTGATTTGATTGCCCAGAGTGCTACAAGTATATATGCCGCATGGTGAAATGTGTTCAGGAGAGTTTTTGTGATATTGGTGTGTAGTACCTACCAGCACTCGGTGTCTACAGACGTCAAAGACAGTAAGAATTATTGTTTAACTCTTATCTGAACTGTACAACATTGAAAACCTCACCCGGTTTCCTTGGAAGGGATGGATCATGGTGTATCCCTTCAACTTTGAATTTTACCCGGGGCTGCAGTGTGCGCTGCAGAAGCATCTTCTGTTGAACAGATTTCTCGCATTGTTTTTACTGGAGAAAAAAGTTTACAATGCGAGTCCTGTAACTGCTAAATGCAGCCTTGGCTTTCCCCAAGACTAGCTTTAAGCCAGGCTGAGGTGTGTGCAGTGGATACCACACGCTGCCTGTATTATTGAAGCTTCAAAGGTGTGTTAAAGCCAGGGACTGGGAGGCTTAACAAGGTGTGTGAGCACCTCAGAAACAGGTGGCAGAGTTTATTGTGGATTGCTGTTAAAATTGGAGCTTTCTTTGATCCCCCCAGTGATTCAGCACTCCGTTCAATTGCACTTGACTAAACTGTTCATTTTCCTGATCAGATGAGAAATATTTAAATTTGATCAGCTTGCCTTTTTTTTTTGTTGGTGTTTCCTGCTGTCCTTAATGAGTGTTTTCATTTGAATAAGCGACAATGAGTGAAGGAATTTTATGCTTGAAGAAACCTGATCCAGAAGTAGCAGAAGAGTCTTCCCAGATTTCCAAGCTGCACCTGGGCATCCTGTAGTACTCTTTTTCTGCCTTGAGCCAGAAATATTTGCATATACCTGCTCTGATATTGAGGAGCGGAGGAAGAGAGGCTCCGTGGGGACACTCAGATGCTGAACACCGCCAGCCAGGGGGCTTCAACACTCCTCTCCTGTAAGATTTCTGTAGCATGTTGCAGGTGCTAACTGAACATTAATTTTCTAAAACGTGTATTTGCATTTTGCACACAGTATCTGTTTTTTTTTTTTCACTTTTGCTTAATAAAAAAATCCACAGTAGTGTAATGCCCACATACTGTTACTGCAGTGTTCTTCCTGTGAAACAAATTCTCTAGTCAAGAAATTGATAATTAAGACTCCGTTTACTATCCGTAGTAATCATCCTTAACAGAGCTGGCCTTAGGGTAGGTAAAATAGGCAGGCAGTTATCCACCCAGCCTAGCTGGAGGCATTCGAAAAAACGAATTTGCAGAAATGAAACATTTATTATTCATTAATGTTAACAGTTTTTCTCTTAAAGTTGACACTTAATCTAGCTCTTTGCAGGTTTTTTTTGGGGCAGGTAGGAAGCTAACAGTAGGCTGGCAAAAAGAAATTACTTGTCTCTCCTGGAAAACAGACTAATGCCCTTGATAATAGGGGCTGAATGGGGAAATACAAGAGTTGTCAGCGTAAACAGAAATTCTTGTTGAGTCTCACATCTGATACCTGCTGGAGCTGTTCAGGTTGTTGCCTGTAAATGGACAGTCTTCAAGTTTAATGTTAACTTCCTTTTACCACGCTGCAAAATAGAGGGGAGAGGGGGCACTGAATACAGGATTTGGTGGAAAAAACCCTCTAGTGAAGGCATCACACGCTGGAGTCAGGTTCAGAAGACTGAGAGCTTGTATGTGCTGTAAGGGTGTTCAGCACATGGCAGAACAGAATGGGGTTGGACTGTGGGCATTGGGAGCTGAGAAATTAATGGATTTGTCTCTGATCTGTTATTGTTATTGGCCCTTGTAGAATAAAAGAGGTGGGAAAATAACGCAGGGTGGCTTCATTGGTGCTTTGGACTGAGGTAAGCTAGTAGGACAGCTGTCAAGCAGGAAAATAAATTTGAAAATGCAGATGGAAGAGATGCATTCATTCATGCACCCCTTTGGGAGGAAGATGAGTGGTTTTCTTTAGGAACCCAAATTTTTCCACATTTGCTATGCATGCCTGTATATTTGAACAAAATACTTGCTTTCCTTGGAGCTTTGTGGGTCAGCAGCACGTATCGCCAGCACTGCGGCTGCCCAAAATACCTGCAGTGATGCCTGTTGCTGGCTTTGCAAAGGCTTTTCCTACTGAGCTCTCACAGGGCGCCCCACAAAAAAACCATTTCTTAGTAGCACCCCTTCTGGCTCTTCTTAGCTAGCTCTAAGCTTGTTGGTATGGGGAGCGAGCAGAGAAGTCTGTTGCACATTTCATTCGCATCAAAGCTTATTTTCTAGTAGTTTGTTGGTACGGATAAGCTGTGCCCATTTGTGGGAACGTGGATGTTAGACAGAATAAGGATTAATCTGTGTGCGATGTGCTTTCTGTGGTGCTGGGAGCTATGATGTTAAATCCTGATTTGGGGCTGGAGTGCATTTGAAGCTCAAAAATAGCGTGTTACGGAGAGAGGCGAATTGCTTCGTTGTTTTGCAGCTGATGATCTCTGTATAACATTTCTGTACTCCTGTAGTTATCTGTTGTGCCTCATGATGTGTAGTACAATGGTGTTTGTTTTCTTCTGCTGTTGAATAGCCCAGTAAACATCATGTTCTTTTATTTCACAACAATGAAAGAAATTTATTAGCTTGTGAAGAAATTATAGCTTGTTTTCTGGCCTTTTACGTAATCTGCCTGTTGTTTTTCTTGTTATTTGAATGCTGGAGTTTGCCTTTATTTTTTTTTTTCTTCCCTTCCTCCCCAAATGAATGCAGCTCACTGTAGGAGTAAATTTTATAGAAGAGCTGAGATTCTGTGGTAGTTTTGCAATCTGGGCACCTGCAGTTCTTGGATATGTCTACGAAAAACATTGATGTGTCAAAACACAAAGAAATAGCCAACACTAAGTCTGTAGTGTGAGAATAACTTGTTATATAGTGTACGGAGTCTGCTGGTGTTAGTTGTTGCTGTGACCTGATAAATTACATTGGTTCTTAGAGAAAAGTTTCTTTTATTTTCACTTAATGTGTCTCATTTTCAAAGCACTGTACATTTTTTATGGTAAATAGTACCTATAGTCTGTAGCATTTTCTGCATTATAAAAATGAGACATGACTTTCTCAAAGCTCCTTAGTGTTTTAGTGAGAAGCATTTCATGTTGTGGCTTGGGGGAAAATGCTGAGACTCTGAAGCCAGGGCAGAGGGTGAGGCAGTGGCCCAGGGTGCCCAGAGAAGCTGTGGATGCCCCATCCCTGGAGGGGTTCAAGGCCAGGCTGGATGAGGCTTTGGGCAACCTGGGCTAGTGGGAGGGATCCCTGCCCATGGCAGGGGGTTGGAACTGGATAGGCCTTAGGGTCCCTTCCAACCCAAACCGTTCTGTGATAAAGCTTTAACGACAAGTGGGTTTTCCAACAGCTTCCAGATACGATGTTGAGCATTTATAGGTAAGCATCCATCTGTCAGAAATCTTGCCTCACAGTGTTTTGAATGAATCCTTAGCTTTTGATGGCTACAGTCTGAAATGCTGTAAAGCGACAGGTGAGGGTAGATTCCAACGTGCTTTTGGGTCCTAGTTGTGCCAACATCTCTGAGACGCTTTGTTCCTTCATCTGTGGTGCTGAGGAAGGAGGATGTCTGGAGCTGTGGAGTTCATTCAGCTTTCTAGAAAGGTCCAGCCTCTTCCAGAAATGGTGGAGATGGCTATTATATTTGATCAGTGTGAATACATTTTCTTATCTAGTTTCCAAAGGTAAATATATATTCCTGTCTTTGATGTTGTTGTGGCAAGCAGTTAAAGGCTTTGGGCTTCTTGCAGAATGACAGTGCTTCAGGATTCCCGTAAAAGTCCTTCCACCTACTCCCTGGGCTGGTTATTTGAGTTGGATGCTGGAAAGCAGACATGAAAAATGCTTGCGATCTACAGATTAAATTCTATGAGATGAATAGCCCCAATGGACTTCTTTTTTATTAGTCTAATTTTGGTGTAATTTACTGACCT
>VZTO01009074.1:0-48188 GCA_013400615.1 Syrrhaptes paradoxus | reverse complement strand
CAGTGCCACCCCCTGCCATGGGCAGGGACACCTCCCACTAGCCCAGGTTGCCCAAAGCCTCATCCAGCCTGGCCTTGAACCCCTCCAGGGATGGGGCATCCACAGCTTCTCTGGGCAACCTGGGCCACTGCCTCACCCCCTGCACAGTAAAGAATTTCTTCCTAATATCTCATCTAAATCTGCCCTCTTCCAATTTAAATCCATTACTCCTTGTCCTTTCACTACATGCCCTTTTAAAAAGTCCCTCCCTATCTTTCCTGTAGCCCCCTTTCAGCACTGGAAGGCTGCTATAGGGTCTTCCCAGAGCCTTCTCTTTTCCAGGCTGAACAACCCCAATTTTTTCAGCCTGTCCTCATAGGGGAGCTGCTCCAGCCCCTCGGACCATCTTTGTGGCCTCCTCTGGACCCGTTCCACCAGCTTGACATCCTTCTTGCCTTAGGGGGCCCAGACCTGGACCCAGCACTCCAGGTGGGGTCTCGCGAGAGCAGAGCAGAGGGACAGAAGCACCTCCCTCGACCTGCTGGCCATGCTCCTCGCCCAGGATCCAGTTGGCCTTGTGGGCCACTTGTCATCCTTCTGAACTCAACTAAAAATTGAATTGAGGAGGTGCTGCTACCCACCAATACTGAGCTAGGCCTGATTTTTCAAGTCGCTTTGCAGCGTGGCTAGGAACAGATCATCCAGGCCTGATATCGTGGTCACAGGCTATAACTTACTAGCAACATATTTTCCGTGGAATCTCTCTCTGTTGTTTGAGAACATGAGTAATTACAAAGCGAAATGAGAGGTGGATATGAAGCACAAAGCTTCGTGGTGCCCCCTGTTCGTTTATTGTCTGGGCATGTTGCTATCGGGTTTTTGAAGTCTAAGGGCTGCTAAGCTCTAACACCTTTCCATCTCATCTGTTCGTGTTTTGATATGTTGGCCTCCAACCATCTCCTGAATAGTCTGGGTGATTCATCAGTTTGCTTTTCGCTCAGAGAATATGAATTTTGGTGCTATTTCCAAACTCGGTTCTGTTGTGTGAATGTACATGATCTCTGTGCCCTCGTATCTTTCTGTATTTTGAGTGCTCACACTTCAGTAGCGTGCCAGTAAATAACTCTGGCACTCTTTGTTGTGGACTTGTTCCATCTGCTCTCTCCCTGCAGTGACAGATGAGTTCTGTGGACTCCTGTCCTATCTTTTACTTCCCATGGAGTTTGCTATACTGAAACTTTGCAAACTAAGCACCAAATTTATTCTGTTTTATTTTTTTCCCTGGTTCTGTGGAGGTCTCAGCTTAAAACCTTTCCCAGCAGAGCTTTAGGAGCAGTAGGCTTTTACCCTTTTGGGGCTATGTACTGTCCTTCTGGCTTTTAAAATTCGTTTAGTATTTTCAAAGAAAATGAGACCATTGTGATGCTTTCCAAGGGTAAGAGTTCATTCTAGGATTTATGTACAAGGCTCAGCACTTTGAAAGCAGAGATCAATTGCACCTAAATTTGAAATAAACTGTAGCCAGTGGCCTCCTTTCACATAGTGTGCTAAGCTTTGCAGAGGTCAAAACCAACATATAGGGGTGTGACCTTTTTGTCCCGCCTGGAAGAATTACTATAAGGGCGAAAGACCTTTTGATATTTAAGTTTTCTTATTAGGTTTGGTCAATATGTATTGAAGTAGCTTTGACCTCATCTCACGGAAGGCCCCAGATCTGGTTTGTCATCAATCTGTATTACACTGTCAGACTTTATTTTGATGTTCCCTTCTTGTGGAAGGTAGATGATCGCACGGGCATTTACTTGCATTAGGAATTTTAGAAGTGATAGATAGTCCAGATCCCTCTGTGTATCTACCTTTTGTTGCCAATTCTTGCATGAACCCCTTTTGGGAAAGGGGTTGCCACTGTAAAACTGAATTATGAATTAGGAACAATTTGACCCACTAAGGGGAGGTTCTTCCTTAAAAACAAGCTGTTCATTCCTTCCCCTGATCCTAGATGGANTTGTTTTTTTTTTTTTTTTTTTTTTTTTTTGTTTTTATGTCTGTTTTTTTCGTTTTTTTTTTTTTTTTTTTCCAACTGCCTTTAGATGGACAGGGTAGGAGAAGGTGTAGCTGAAGTGGGCTTTCTGGAGTGCGTGGAAGGCTCATTATTTAAAAATAAATGGAAGGGCCTACTTTTGAAAGTGAGTCTTCATGTGTAATTCAGTGAGAGTTCAGCCTGAGAAAAGGTTGGGCCCTAAGACTTCGTAACTTCTCACAAAAACGAGAGTAGTGTGAAAGCGATGTGTGAAGCTGTGTTGTTAATTGCCTCCCCATTTTAATATGTGTTATTGAATTGCATTATTCAAGAAATGCTGGGTTATATTGACCTTTCCAGAGGATACTGGGGGAACCTGGAAGCAGGGAACGCAGGCTGCATGTTTGAGCAGAAGGTGGAGAAGGAAAACTCTTGAGGTTTCCCAAATGAAGTATAATAGGAGAGACTTTGCCACTTAGTGTGGCACGAGGTTCGAAAACAAGCAATGACAAACACCAAGGTGTGTCTCTGGGTGACATAATGGCCTCAATATATAAAGGAAATGCTGAATTGAGCTGTATCTTAACTGCTGTTTGTTCCGATGAAACTACATCTCTTTAAAAAAAAAAATTGGTATTTCTTTAAGGTATTGAGAAAGTGGTTGTACTCTTAGACAGGCAGGTTTCAAGACATGGACACCAAACTTGAAGAAAGGAGGAGACGTGCCAGAAGATTTAATAGGCAGATGGAAAATGTTTACAGGAGATTAATTAGTAGTGGCTTATTTGCTTTCACTGAAAATTGGATTCTTGCTGTATGCCAAAAATACTGAATTGATTTTTTGGAAAATGTGCAAATAAGTCTTTGGTCATGGTTAATAGGATGCTGAGTTTGTTTACTTCGTGATACTTCAGTTAAATTTTCACTAGTGGTACAGAACTTCTACTAAAAACTATTTCAGTATGAAAGCAGTGCCAACTTTTTTGTACTGTGGGCTTTCCTTCAGCCAAAGGAATAACCAGAAATTTTAAGGAACTTGGATTTTGTTATAGTCTTGTGATATTTTTTTAATTCCTAGTAAAGTAAATGTGGGAAAGGGCTGATCCGTGTTAGAAGTGCCAGTTCCAGGGACAGATTTAATTAATCTTGTGACATGTTGCTTGTAGGTGAAGGAGAATTTGCTATCGTGCAAGATGCTGCTGCATTGCAAGCGAGACGAGCTGCGCAAGCTGTGGATTGAGGGGATTGAGCACAAACACGTCCTGAATTTGCTGGATGAGATCGAGAACATCAAGCAAGTGCCTCAGAAGCTGGAGCAGTGCATGGCCAGTAAGCACTACCTCAACGCCACAGACATGCTGGTAAGATGTGGTACCTTGTGCTGGGCCAGTCCCCCTCAGAAGCACACTGGTCAGCTCTCCGATCATCTCCAGACAGATCTGCCATCTGTGTTATTATTTTTTTCCTGCTTAGTTTCTTCTTTTGTCACTTGCTGCTTTCTTGTGCTGCAATTTCCATCTGGTTTTGTTTTGATCCTGTCTAACTGGACTTAGGGTCACAGTCTCTCATCTTGTTTGGTTAGCTCTTATCTTTCAGAGCTGTCTTTACCTGTTTACTTGTCCTGATCCTGATGCCTGCTATAAACATCTAGTTCTTTACCTATTTGATCTGCACGTAGGATTTCCTTCTGCTTTGGCAACCTGCTGCTTTATTTTAAAATTAATTTCCCAGACACCTGCGTGTATCATCTTTTTTTCATTATAGCTTATCAACTATATCAAAATAGTTTTTTTATAGAACTATCATGTTTCTCCCCTATTTCAGCTCCCAGAACACAGTCACAAGTTCAGTCGTTATTCAGAGGGGACACTGTCCTTCACCATTTAGATGAAGGAACAGCAGCACGACGAGCTCTACAGCCTTCCAAAACCTAGCCTGGCCTATTTGCATCCCTTGCCCTAAAGCATCTCTCTGCTTCTTATTGACCGAAATGTTGTCTATCCAGAGTCTTGTCACTCTCCAGGATTCCCCTGGCTCTGCCATTCTCTGGTTGGCCTCGATGATCTTAAGGGTCTTTTCCAACCTCAATGATTCCATGGTTCTATTCGACGTGTGTTTGCCTCTCGTTCTCTTCCTCTAGGTCTTGTCCTGGGACTCTTGATCCTTTCTACTTATTTCAATCTCTTTTTTTTCCAGCTTTTTTCTCCCTCCCTTCAAGTGTTTTTCCTTTCACTTCCATGTCTTTTCTAAGAAATGAAATGATAATGATATAAAAAGCAGCTGTTAGTTTTGTGTTTTTTTTTACTATCGCAAGGAATGCAGAGAAATCTCAAGTGAAAACTGAACATGCTCTTTCAGCCGTTCACTGGCAGTTGCAATTCTCATTTGAAGGCAAGTGTACCCGTAATAAAGAAATAGTAACCTGCCTGCCTTTGGAGCTTTTTCAGAGACAAAAATTGCTTCAGGCTCATTGGCTTTTGCCATCTTCTGTTAGCAGTGCCTCCACAAGACCCTGATGTTGTAATCACTCACTGGCTGCAGGATAATTCCTCTCTCCTTTTATATGATACGAATATTATGTATAATAATTACTAAACAGTCAGAGATGCAGAGTGTATATAGATATCTCTGTCCTTTTGTTTTGTTCCTCAAGGTAAACAGATGCTCGTGGCTTATAAAAAGCCTGAAGTGATCCGACAAGGAGCTTGTATCCCTCACACTGATGAATACTCTCGCCTGTAGCCCTGTGATACGTACAGTGGAAATTAGACCTTTGCAGTCATTGTGATAGGTTGATGCAAGAACTCTAATGGCATAATTTCTGGTTGCTGCATCACAGTTCTGCAGTCTGCTCTTTGTATTTTACTCACATTAATTGAAGTAATTTTGCCGCTGAAGCGTGTTTCAAACCTCTGCATTTAAATTGAAATTTTAATTCCCTTATTGTTTGGAAAAGACAGCTGAAGATTGCTTGTTACAGGTTTCATTATCACTCAAAACTCTCCAGCTGCTGGTTCTAATGGGCAATGACTGAGTAATGCTGGGAAGAATTGTTAATAAAAGAATGGCAGCTTTTCCCAGTAGTACGAACACAATGCAAAGGTATTTTGTGACAGCTTACATTTATATAAAGTTAAAAAATTTAAATGGCAGATTTTTTTGTTTCTAAATCTGTATCCATCCAGAGTAGCACAGATGAGCTTCAAATATCATGTATTCACCTTCTGTGTTCCTCCAGCGTCTTGATAATACGCACTCCAGCGAGCAGAGTCGGTAGGATCAGGTTTGCTGTTGTGTAATTGCACCTTACGCGGGTTGTGTTACAAGAACCTAGTTCCAACTTCCTCTGAATTGTGAAGATTTGGAGAAAATAGGAGGGTCTGGAACAGACAGAACTCCTGCTTGTGGTGTGGTGCTTAGGGACATGGTGATGGACTTGGTGTAATGTCTGTGGACTTGATGATCTTAAGAGTTTTTTTCTGACCTGAANTTGCCCAAAGCCTCATCCAGCCTGGCCTTGAACCCCTCCAGGGATGGGGCATCCACAGCTTCTCTGGGCACCCTGGGCCACTGCCTCACCACCCTCACAAGAAAAAACTTCTTCCTAATATCTCACCTCCATCTCCCCTCTTTCAGCTTAAAGCCGTTACCCCTCATCCTATCACTACACTCCCTGGAAAATGGTGCCTCCCCATCTTCCTCCCAAGTGCTGGAAGGCTGCTGGAAGGTCTCCCTGGAGCCTCCTCTTCTCTAGGCTAAACAACAAATGGTTCTAAGGTCCTAAGAGAGGAATTCTGATGCAGAAGGAGCTTCCAAAGAAGAAGCAATGTGCAGTCTCCAAAAGGGAGAGCAGCAGAGCTGGGGACAGAGCCACGTTGGGGTTGGGGGTACAGCTTGCGCTTGGCCTGGGAGCATGAGCTTGGTTGCTGGAAAGCAGGAATCCGAATTCTCCCTAGGAAAGATGTTTTAGATGAGCTACAAAACACTTCAGAACTTGGAGCGGAGGGCACACAGCAGTGGGCAAGGAGAGGTTTCTTGCTTGGAGGATTAGGTTACTTTCTTTTTTGTGTCTATGAATGAACTAATACCACTTTGTCAAAAGTATATAGAGTCTTTTAAAAAAAAAAATTCAGTTCCAATAGACCATGAAACACTTACTCTGAACTTGATTTATTGGTGCAGGAGTGCAGTTCCTTTGGGGTGGGGCTGTGTCAGGTAACCAAACACCATGAAACTGCAGATATTTATCTGTAGGATAGCAGCAAGGGTAGCTGCTATTTCCAGATGAAATTTCCTTTGTTAGGAGGGCGATAAGAAGGAAGGTAGAAAGAAGGAAGTATGGAGCCCTCTGTCTAGTCTTCACTGAAGTTTAACTTCACATTTACTTGTTTCAGAGCTAGGAAGTGATGTGTATGTGTGTTTTACTCATGAGCACATCCTTCTTCTTTCAGCCTCCGTGTCTTTGTCCCAAGAAATACAAAGCTGAAGTGACAGTAATTTATTTCTCAAGAAGTAGGGCAGGGAATGCTCCAGTACCTACTGTTCTTTCTTTCTTGATGTTAAGGACTTGTATTTCAATTTCCTTATGTCAAGGAAAGAATAATATATGTCTCATGCTCGGTTTTCTGAAGTGAATAATAGAACCAGACTCTTTTTTTTTTTCCTCAGAGCTGACCATTTTCTCACTGCAAATTTGCATTGTTGCCGGTTGGTTCAGTTTCTAGAGCCGAGCTAGTGGCTGTTCTTGTTGCATTCAATTAAAGGTACTGGGCACAGCATCCAGCTGTACAGGAGAGGAGATTGCTTTGCAGGTAAATTGGGTCATTTTCAATCGTGCTGATGCAGCATAGTTAAATCTATACCGAGTTCACCACCTTATGATGTAGTAAATGTATTTTTGCTCAGCTCTATAGACCGTAAGATCTATATTGGGTTAATTTTTTGAACAGCATTACTTCATTGTGAGATCTTGATATCAGGAACATACCAGTCTAATTTAGAGATGCTCGTCGGCTCCATTGTATGTATGCGGAAGAGTTTTACAAAAAGAGGTTTTGGTTTTTTTAACTTGACAACACAACTGAGCTCCTTAGGGGTGAGAACATGGTCAGAAGTCAAAGACATTTTAACAAGTGGAAATGCTGTGCAACAGTGGTCATAAAGCTGCTGAGGCAGCCAGAAGGGAGAGGTGGCATAGGGAAAGGAAAGAAAGGAGAGACTAACCATGGGTAAGGTATTTTAGAGAATAGGGTGTGAGGACAAGGAGTCCAGCTTGCTGGGGGAAGTGGGAGTCAAACGGTAAGCTTAAAATATTGAAATGTTTTCTCTGTGTGGGTACACACACACACACACGTATTTGTCCTCTTTTTGCTCATCCCGGAATCAATGTGTCCTACTCAGTGTCAGCATCCCCTGCCTTTCTGCACACCTCATGTTAGTCCTCTGCGAAGGCGTTTGGAGTGATTAACGTCTTCCCAGAAAACATTGGATGTTTGTAGCCCTGGGCATGGTTGTTGAGAGGAGTTTTCTTTTTTGTTGCTTGAATGTAGCTGCTACCTGTGGCTTTCCTCAGAGTAGTACGAGGAAAGTCTTTCAATTAAAAGTACCGTGTAGTGAGCAGACTTCTTACACTAGAAGTAATCTGGAATAATGAAATAAAAAAAAAAAAAAGCAATGGAGTTCTCAGTATGCATTTTATTTACTGTGTGCCTTTTAGCTGGAACAATGAAAATCAATACAAACAGGCTTTCATTTTGTTCCTGCATTTCTCATTGCAGAGCTGGGATTCAGGTACTGCTGTGGAACAGCTTTATATTTTGGCGTTAATGCCATAAGTGGAAATAAGATACTTCTGTTGGTTTGGGACTCTATAGAAATACTTTTATTACAAAATTTAAATTTTGACTCTGCTTGAAATTCTTTCTCCTGAATAGCAAAACTAGTAATATTTTCCCAATACACCTGCCTTGGAGTCTTTCCCTGACATTGTGTCTTTTCATTGTTGACCTTATTGATTACAAAGAAGCCTTTTAGAAAACAGAATTGAGAAGCTGACATCTCAAGGGTTGTATCTCATTTCAGATTACCTACTGAGGTGTTAAAGCGTTTAAGCTAAAAGGAACAGGTTTGTATTAGTTTTTAATGATTGGTGAACCTTGTGATTTCTTGTATGGTTGGGGTCCAGGGGAGAAGGAAGTCAGCTTTGTTTTAATGACGTTGATGTATGCATGGGATATGTTCTGGTGATTCACATGTAAGCATGGAAATAATGAGCTTTCTTATGTCTGTTGCTCATTCATTTAAAATACTCCACCTTTACTCAGATGCTACAATTTATTAGTAGTATTTATCTGCCTTCAAGGCACAGTGTAAAGCTTAAGTAATTAAGTTTGGTACAATACTTCTAAGGTCCTTATAGCCGAAGCATTGGTGCTCCATGTTGTTAGAACATTTTCCACCTCTTTTCTGTATCTTGATCTTTTTTTTCTTTTCAGATTTGTTTTCTGATCTCTTTTTTAAATAGACTTGGCTAGGTTTAAGGACATTAGAATGTGGAGAGTTTCTTTTCCCTTTGAAACTTTTTTTTTCCCCCTCAGTATACTTATCAATAACTTCATCTCATTCTTTTTATCCTGTAATTTCTATTATCCGAGGCAGTCTATTGCATTAAACCCTCAGTGCCTAATATTGCTTCATTTGCATTGACACGTGCTTGACCTCAGCCCCTCCGCTCTTAGTTAATGCACCAACAAGCACTGATATCTCTCTGGAGTATTA
Source organism: Syrrhaptes paradoxus (assembly GCA_013400615.1). Classification (NCBI taxonomy): domain Eukaryota; kingdom Metazoa; phylum Chordata; class Aves; order Pterocliformes; family Pteroclidae; genus Syrrhaptes; species Syrrhaptes paradoxus. The sequence goes on along the minus strand of VZTO01009074.1, from coordinate 39,412 downwards.
TCCTGTGCCTCTTAGCTCTACTAATAACAAGCATTCATTTAAGCTGATGAAAGTTTATTAAATAAGAAAACATGCTGTAATGAAGGTGGAGTAGAGGGGTCTAGCATCTTTTCATGGTGAAAGTAAGCTGCTGCTACACGACAAAACACTGTCCTTAATGAAAGGGAGAGGCATCCGTAACGTTATCTTGTATGCTTTTGGGAACAGACATTTCTGAACATTACATTTAATCCTTCCTGATTATAGTATAGATGCAGCGATGGGAAGTTCTTTGCTCAAGGCAATTGCTCCTGCCATTTCGTGATACATCCTTTCGTGGGAGTGCTCTCCTAACAGCTTGAGAGTTTTGTGGTTTAGTTTACGCATGCTTCCATTTTAACTCATGAACCTGGTAGTAGTTGATACCTTCAGGTTAATATTTCTTTTGCTATTGGTGGTGTTTAATTTTTATTTATACTTTATTCTGTAAGACGTTTACATTTTTTATCGCTTCCCCTTTGAGTACAGCTGTTGGTTTTTTTCAGTAATAACTGGTCATAGAATCACAGAATGGTTTGCGTTGGAAAGGACCTTCAAGATCATCGAGTTTCACCCCCTGCCATGGGCAGGGACACCTCCCACTAGCTCAAGTTGCCCAAAGCCTCATCCAGCCTGACCTGGTCTTTCCATGGATTCTTTTTTAAACTCTGGATTGTACAGACATAATTCTGTCCATAGTAAAATATTGGAACCAAACACCAAGAGAAGTTGTTGAAGATAGACTGGTTATGGGACAATGTAACATAATCTAACTAAATCTGATTGTATTTTCAAAAATGCAACTTCAAAGCTAGTGGATGGTGGGTGAGAAGGTGTCATACATTTAGTTTTTAGTAAAGCATTTGAAATATTTGGGATGAACTTAACCCAGAAATTTTCCACTGAATTAACTTTTCTGAATTTATGAATTCTGTAATAAAAAATAGTAAATTAATAGGTGAGGAGCAAATTGAAAAGAGATTTCTTTAACAGAGATATGTGTCACAGGGAGCGTAAAAAGAATTAAATATCATCTTGAAGACAGGAACAGAATCAATTTAGGAAGCTGCAGGTTTGCATTGAAAGGAAAATCCTGATGGTTTCCTTTAGTGCATCAGGATGTCATTGTTCTATACATCATTCACATAGAAAACTTTTGGGACAAAGATGATCCTTAAGAAAAACACTTTTCTTAATGGCAATTAAGACTAAATGAGGATGCATTAAATCAAACAATGAAAAAATATGGAAATAAAAAGTGGAAGGAACAGCTTTTTAAATTATTTTTTGCTGCCTTCACTATACCTACAACTGTATTGCTGGTCTGTGGCAGTGCTCCCGTGAGATTTAACAGATGTCTGCACGAGGTCAGACCAGGGTGGTCTTAGGCCAATACTGTGTCTGATGCAGAGGATGCTTAGAAGGGAGGATGAGCAAGCAATAGCGATGAATCCCCAAAACACTCTGAGCTTCCAGCAGTTGGTGACATTTGACGGAAAAGCGGGTGTGTTTTGTGTTGAATAGCACTCTGTAGATGTTTCCTCTTTGAGTTTGTCCCTATCGCTTTTTGTGCTGCCTTAAACTTTCGGCTCAAATACTGTCCTCTGGCAATGACAGCTGTAGCTGCACTGTCTGATGTGCTTCTTGTAGGTGATACTGAATCTTTGATTTGATAATTTCATCTGGTTGCCCAGGAGCTACTGAGGATTTGAGGCACACAGCTATCACAGGTACATGTCTCATCTCCATCGAGTTGTCACTCTAATGGAAAAAGTCTCGGGCAATTCCATGATGCCGATAGATCCTCTGACTTTCCCATTTTGGGGAAGTTATTTGACCATACTGTTGTTGAAATTGCTCGTGTTTTGTGTTCAAGTCCAAGCAAGCAGTTGGATAATTCTTTTTTTTTTTTGCGTTTTTTAGCCACTCTGTTCCTTGAGCACTATTTTCTGTTTCAGCACTTTATTACTGGAAAGACATTGATGAATTACAGCGAGCGGAGGAGGAAGGAGAATGATTGATGGGTGACAGGACTATAGGCAAATTCGAATGAATTAAATGTATATAACTGGAGTAAAGGACAGCAAGCGAAAAACATAATTTTATAAATATTTTATAGTTTGTAGAGGAAACCAATAAGTGGGTTGGGTCATTGCTGTTTAAACACTTAAGGAAAATAAAGGATATTTGCACTTTGTATTAATGTGTTTATAACAGGCTTGCTTTGATGTTTTCATGAAATAGGAGCACCAGTGCTATCAGCAGGAGGTACAAAAGTAACTTCTGTAAAATGTCACGTAATTAAGGCAGTCCTATAGCAGTAGGGAAGTGGCTGTGTCATCTAATAGACCTCCTCCATACTTGTAACTGATAACCTTGAAATTTCTTTTGAGGGGGAGAAATAAAAAAGGTAAGACTAGATGGGATGATTGATTTAGAAAACGAAATTGTGGACTTCATCTTACTGGAGTTTGATTCTCTGGAAAACACTCTTCTGCTCCGTTAAGGCATTAAAGAATTGTGTTACTCCTCAGCCTTCATAATCACTTGCTTACTGTTGGGCTCTGCCATGTGCCACCTACTTGTTGCCTCCTTTTGTCAAAGGGGCTGCATTTTGGGGATGTTGATAGCTGTGCTGGTGGCGATCTGAATATAAGGTGCTATGTTTAAGAGAAAACAAACCTCCCAAAGAAGCAGTAACCATTTTACCCTGTTCCTATATGTACATTTTCCCTGCCTTTCCCCTGTCAAATAAACTTACACTGACTGCTTATCTCAGGATGAGCTGTTTTCTTGCAACCTGAGCACTTTTTTTTGTGTGTGTGTCTCAGAAATCCAACTTCTCTCCCTTTCTGCGTCAATCATCTGCATCAATCTCCCACTTTCTGCATCATTTGGTCAGCAAATCCTTTTATCTCGAGAAAGGGAGTCACCTCAGCTATTTCCAAAATATTGCAAAGGAATAATTTTCTTTACTCCTCAGTCTTTTATAGCTCTTTGCTTTTAGCTTTTTTGATTTTTACAAGATTGTCTAAAGGTGAACAAAATCAGTAGCAATTTCTTCCATCTTAATATCCACTATGTTCATCAACACTCAGTACTGTTCATCATCAGTGTTTTGCAGCTACTCATTAGTCCTTGCATCCTGTGTACCTTTTCTCCTTTTCCTGTTTTTAAGGAGAAGGAGGCAGTGACAGTCAGGAATAGCTGTTTCTCATCTGTGTTCTTTTCATATTTTCCGTGCTTTTTAGCTAAAGATTCCCTGTTTTGGAACCATCTGGGTGTTCTTTAAGTTCAGGCTCATCTTAGCTAGTTCAGGTTAACTGGTTTGTGATTTAAAAGCAGGTGATGGCCCAGGGTGCCCAGAGAAGCTGTGGATGCCCCACCCCTGGAGGGGTTCAAGGCCAGGCTGGATGAGGCTTTGGGCAACCTGGGCTAGTGGGAGGTGGCCCTGCCCATGGCAGGGGGGTGGCACTGGATGATCTTTAAAGTCCCTTCCAACCCAAACTGTTCTGTGATTCTATGATTAATCAGCTACTCATTGTGGCTTTCTNTTTTTTTTTTTTTTCTTTTTCCTGTGAGAGTGATCAAGCAGCGGCACAAGTTGCCTGGGGAGGTTGTGGCATCTCCATCCTTGGAGATGCTCAAAAGCCATCTGGACACAATCCTGGGGAGCTGGCTTTGGGTGGCCCTGCTTGAGCAGGGAGATTGGAGCCAACCTCCAGAGCTCACTGCCAACCTCAACCACTCTGTGATACTGTGATTCTTTCCATCATCCGTGGAAAGCATGGGAATCTTGAAGGCAAAACAGCCTTGACTTTGGGAAACGTTGCTTAATTTATTGCTAGTTAACACAAGCTTCTGATCAGTGATTTAGGTTTTGAGGTGGGGAAAAAACCCAACACAATCAAAAACACTTCAGTAAATACGTTTTCTCACTCTTCTCCAGGTGCAATTTAAGTATAACACCTTTACTCTCCTCCTTTTTCTCAACTTATTTTTTCCAGGGCTTATACTCCATCTGTCACATTCCTCTGATGAGACGATGGGTGGCCCAAAATGTTGGTGTCATCTGTAGGGATTTCTTTCTGCTAGCTCTGCTTCTCACTGCTTTCCTCTGCAGCACTTTGATTCTTCGGGTTTTCCTCTCGTACACTTTTCCTTAGAGTGCCTCTGGTGTGGGTCACCCCCATGCCACAGCCCCTCAGGGTGTTCCCCCTCCAAGAGCGTGTCTCTGGCCGCTTGCACTTGCTGTTTTCTTTGAATTTGTTTGAACAGGGATGCCACATATTGGCCCAAAATTCCTGGAAAATTCCTTGTCAGGTGTAATTCAGCATCCTTTAGATCCATTTGCAGTGTTAGAAGGTTGGAGGATCAGTTCTGTAATACATCATCTGCTCTTAAATTTATCACGCATTAAATTATTTGACAAGACCATCATTTGTGGGTATTCTGCCTTTTTGCCTGGTGCAAAATTCCGACAGCTGCCGTGTGAGTACCCCCCTGTTCCTTAAGCAGATTTTTCAGGTTGGATCCTTATCTCACACAAGTCACGTGTAAACTGAATTCACTGAAGTGCTTGTTTAGATCTGGCTACACGCATTGAAGTCATTTTTTTCATCATTTTCCTTTCCTGTACCTTTTGAAAGCAAGTTCCTTGTAAAAGCAGTAGATCAATTCTCCTCCTTTTAAATGTCAGCATTGTCTTTATTCACCCAGCGAGGCAGCTGAAACCTTCAAGGTTGCTGCTATTTATTTGCTGGTTTATTTGGAGGGTTCAGCTTTTTCCTTTTGTCATACTGCGTTTGTGTATCACTTGACTTTTTTTTCCCTTCCAGTTGTGACTTACCATATTGTTTTCTTTTAACCTTTCTCAGTTGTTTGTTTGTTTTCATATCTGTTGTCTGAACTCAAGGTAGTATCCCAGACAGAAAGCATTTGGTTTTCTAGTTTGAACAACCATTATTCTGCGTTTCTTTTGCCCTGAAGAAGCACCTAGTTGAGGGCTTTCCATTTTTCTCTGCTCATAGACTTCCAGGATTGTGGAGGTCTAGAAGTGAATTAAAAAAAAAATTATATATATTCCTCTCTTTTCACTTTTTTACAACACAAATAATGTTGAAAAACCTTCTAAGGGAATACATAGGTTTAACTGCAAACAGATTGGAAAACTTTGGCCAAAGTCAGGAAAGAAAGAAGAATTTTAACAAATCTTGCTAGTACTTAAATTGTAGTTTGTTGTAAAACACTAAATTAAAACCATCCAGATTGGATGTTACGATAGACAAATGTTTAGCTATGTTTTTCTTTTTAAGGCAATTAAGCCCTGCTATAAACTGACTGCAACCTTTAAACAAGCTGCATAATGGTTCTTCTGGTGCCGTGGTTATTTTCTATAAACTTGCAATTTTTAGCTCATAGAAAGCTGAGCTCTTTTTTTCAGGCTTATTTCATTGATCCTTGTTTTCTGAAGGGTCAGTGTGTATTATTGTAGGTAATAATAAGTACAATAATGAGTAGATCTAGATAAGTAGATTTGACATCAGAAATAACTATCAGATTATTTAAGACAAATTCTGTGTTAATCCAGGCCAATACTTTAATTATTATTTGACTAAATACAGTTATTTTGTATTTTTTTTTAACTCCGAAAGGAGCCTCTCTCTTTGAAAGTCACACTTGAAAAAAAGGTCATGATGGAGATGATCTAGAATTTCTTTTGGTAGTCTTTGCTCCTTGTAAATCACCTTTCTAAAGAAGAATAACAAGATGTTTATTTGTTGATTCACTTTCCAGTTGTTTTTTCTTGCTGCACCCCAAGCCCCTGCCAAAAGAAAAATGTTGGGGAGCTCTCTTACCTACAGTTATCTTCATATCCAGGTACTCAAACACAATGCTGTTATCTAGTCCCAACCTCCCACCCTCAGGAAAAAAAAAAAAAGAAAATCAAGTATTCATTCCATTTAGCTAAGCCAGGTGGATGTAAGAAAGAGCCTTGAAGGACTCTCAGGTGCTTTTTCTGGACCCTTGAACCCTTGTGCATCTAATTTTCAGGTTCTCTGAAGAAGGCTGTGATTTCATTATCAGTCTCAACCAGAATCCTGTAGTGATAACTTTTCACTTCTGTATACAATTCCGTATCTATTAGTCCTTTTGTTAGTATGAATAGCACACAGCAGGTAACAGGAGTAGTGAAACCCAGGTAACTGCTTGGGAAATCTAGTCTAAGCTGAGGGGAGGAAAAAAAAGAGGAGAAAATCTAATTAAATGTGATAGCATTTCATGTTTTATAGCGTCTTTAATCTTCATTATCCAGCACACCTACCTGAGCAAGGATAAGGAGCAACAAGCAGGGGTGGTGTGTTAATTGCACCCTCAGTTCAGTGTGTGTCCAGGGTGACGGGGAAAAAAAACAATGTTCGGTTCCATTGCAGACTCTTGGGATAATCCACCTGAAATACTGTGTTCAGCTGTGGGGACAGACACAGAGCTGTTGGAGTGAGTCCAGAGGAGCCCCAGAGATGGTCCGAGGCTGGAGCAGCTCCCGTGCGAGGACAGGCTGAGAGAGTTGGGGGTGTGCAGCCTGGAGAAGAGAAGGCTCCGGGGAGACCTTCCAGCACCTTCCAGTGCTGAAAGGGGGCTACAGGAGAGCTGGAGGGGCTCTGGGTCAGGGGGTGCAGGGATAGGATGAGGCGAATGGTTTTAAGCTGAAAAAGGGGAGATTTAGATGAGATATTGGGAAGAATTTTTTCCCTATGGGGGTGGTGAGGCAGTGGCCCAGAGTACCCAGAGAAGCTGTGGATGCCCCTGGGGTGGGTGGAACTGGATGATCTTTAAGGTCCTTTCCAACCCAAACCATTCTGTGATTCTATATTTGCAGGGTCATAGCCAGCAGATCAAGGCAAGTGACTGTGCACTTGTGAGGCTGTATCTGGGGTACCAGGTCCAGTTTTGGGGACCCTTCTACAAGGAGGGTGCACACCTTTTCTTGTATGGGAAAGGACAGATGGGAGTGAGCCCAGTGGAAAGCCCCTGGGTGGGGTTAGAAGCACACAACATGTAAGAAGATGATCTCCTCCAAGCTGGATCGGTATATGATAAGAATACTGGTTCTTGGCTTCCAGAATTCTTTGACTTGCTCTAACAAAATGTTGAAGTCTGTCCTTGCTGCGGTTACACAGCAGAGTGAAACAATGTTGTCAAGGTTTTTCTTGGAGCAGCTCCATTGTTAGATCTGTCTGTAGTGTATTTTTAATTTTGTGTGTTCTTTGTAGACATTTTTGCATCATTATAGTTGCTTATGCTACTGCTTTGTGATAGGTTGTCCAGCAACAAATATGACCAATGTTTTAATCTCATATTTGTATTCTGAAATATACTCTGGGATGCTGCTTAATGGTTTGCTTGTTGCCAGGGCTTAAATCGTCTTGCCGTAAGTAAAACAACAGCACGGAAAATGTGGTTTTTTTTTTTTTTTTTTTGTGACATGTTGTGGCCAAACTGGAATCTCTTTTCTCAGATAGATACTGGGAAGAAAGAGGATGGACGATACTTTGCGTCAAGTGATAGGAACCCTGTAACACAAGTTGTTTCTTAAGACTGAGCTCTATCCTAATCAGAGAATCATAGCATCATTAAGGTTGGAAAAGTCCTCAAGGATCATCAAGTCCGACTGTCAACCCAACCCCCCCCAACCCGCTAACCCATGTCCCCAAGCACCACATCTACACCTCCCTTGAACCCCTCCAGGGATGACAACAGCACGGAAAATGTGGTTTTTTTTTTTTTTTTTTTGTGACATGTTGTGGCCAAACTGGAATCTCTTTTCTCAGATAGATACTGGGAAGAAAGAGGATGGACGATACTTTGCGTCAAGTGATAGGAACCCTGTAACACAAGTTGTTTCTTAAGACTGAGCTCTATCCTAATCAGAGAATCATAGCATCATTAAGGTTGGAAAAGTCCTCAAGGATCATCAAGTCCGACTGTCAACCCAACCCCCCCCAACCCGCTAACCCATGTCCCCAAGCACCACATCTACACCTCCCTTGAACCCCTCCAGGGATGACAACAGCACGGAAAATGTGGTTTTTTTTTTTTTTTTTTTGTGACATGTTGTGGCCAAACTGGAATCTCTTTTCTCAGATAGATACTGGGAAGAAAGAGGATGGACGATACTTTGCGTCAAGTGATAGGAACCCTGTAACACAAGTTGTTTCTTAAGACTGAGCTCTATCCTAATCAGAGAATCATAGCATCATTAAGGTTGGAAAAGTCCTCAAGGATCATCAAGTCCGACTGTCAACCCAACCCCCCCCAACCCGCTAACCCATGTCCCCAAGCACCACATCTACACCTCCCTTGAACCCCTCCAGGGATGACAACAGCACGGAAAATGTGGTTTTTTTTTTTTTTTTTTTGTGACATGTTGTGGCCAAACTGGAATCACTGTTCACAGATAGATACTGGGAAGAAAGAGGATGGACGATACTTTGCGTCAAGTGATAGGAACCCTGTAACACAAGTTTTTTCTTAAGACTGAGCTCTATCCTAATCAGAGAATCATAGCATCATTAAGGTTGGAAAAGACCTCAAGGATCATCAAGTCCGACCGTCAACCCAACCCCACCCAACCCACTAACCCATGTCCCCAAGCACCACATCTACACATCCCTTGACCCCCTCCAGGGATGGTGACTCCACCACTGCCCTGGGCAGCCTGTTCCAATGCCTGAGCACTCTTGCAGTGAAGAAATCTTTTCTAATATTTAGCCTAAACCTCCCCTGGTGCAACTTGAGGCCAAGACAGTCCACGCTTTCATCATCCATGCAGAGAAGAGAATTTCATAGGGACTTCTTGGCAAAATTTTTCAGGAGGAAGGAAAAAGTAGAGCTTCCTCTTAAGAAACTACTCGTAATTTACAAAGCCTGTCTTCCCCAGAGCTATTTCAGGGTCATTCTTGACTTGAGGACAAGCAAAGTAGTACATCGTTGATAGATGTTCTTTCGTTATATTTAATATTTACTGATATTAAGGGACTAGACCTTAATTTCACTGTCTTCTTACTGGATTGCTTTGCTTTTCGTTTTTAATATTTAGCTGACAGGTTTGCTGTAAACTTAAATCCTGAAGTGCAAGTGTCTTGTTGCACTAATAGTATCGTCAGCTTTTAGGGATTTTTTTCTTTTAATTTTAAATCTATACTTCTCTCTGTAAGCAAAACATACAATTTCTAGTTTATGACACCATCTAGACAGACTTTTGAAACTGTAGAGGAACGTCATTATTAATTTTTTTATTATTTTTAATAACTGTGGAAATGTTCTGTTTACTTCTTACAAAAAGAAGTAAACTGGGAGAGATGGAAATGGATAATATTGCTTTTATGCACTGATTTGTCATTCGTGGCGGTGTTTGTCCACGTTTGTTTTGGGATATAAATGGAAATTAGGTTCCTCAGTCTAGTGCCCACTGGATGTCAGCTGGTCACTGTTGAAGTGCATCAACAGAGAGGTTACCTGTGGCCTGTCGAGATCCTTGTGTGTTTTTCCTTCTTGTTTTCCTTAATTTGAGCCTTAATAATGGAACATTAAAGAAACCTCCACACTTTTTTAAAGCTAAAAAGTATCTTTAAACTAGGAATAACTTTCATTAATGTGATGGCTATGGTTATTTAAATTGTGTAGTTACATGACATAGCAGTCATGGAATCACAGGATGGTTTGGGGTGGAAAGGACCTTAAAGATCATCCAGTTCCAACCCCCTGCCATGGGCAGGGACATCTCCCANCCTTCTCTTCTCCAGGCTGCACACCCCCAACTCTCTCAGCCTGTCCTCGCACGGGAGCTGCTCCAGCCTCGGACCATCTCCGGGGCTCCTCTGGCCCCGCTCCAGCAGCTCCGTGTCTGTCCTGTGCTGAGGACCCCAGAGCTGGGGGCAGCACCCCAGGGGGGGTCTCAGCAGAGCGGAGCAGAGGGGGACAATCCCCTCCCTCGCCCTTGGTTGTCATCAATCATCTGCTTGTTTTCCATGTGCTTTTGCAGAGATTCCAGGAGGATTTGCTCCATGATCTTGCTGGGCACAGGTCATGTAGGCTTGAAGATTGGGACTCCTTAGGGTTTTCAGTCATGGCATCACTTCAGGCAAATAAAATATAAGCCTTTTTCTCCTGGCTTGTGGAATTGGGAAGGATGCTTTGTTGATGTTTCTGTAATGCATAAAGACAATCAAACATTGCTGTCAGTATCTTTTTTCTAAGACTTTTCTACTTGATAATTGTTGTCTTTGGTGATAAACTGTGCTTGGATTTTTATTTAACGAACTGTATTTTAACTAACTGGTTTTTATACATATGTTCCAAATATTTGAAGACTGCTCATTAAATCAGAGTTGTTCAGATATTGGACTCTTTTTATAGATTGAATTTTTCTTTTAGGATTAGAAGTGAAGAAATACTACTTAAACTTTTCCTGCTTTAAAAGAGTTTATGGATGGAGACATAATGATATTCAGACACTCGCCTGATCAAAGAGAAAAGTCCTAAGAGATGAATGAATTGACCTTTAAAATTCTCCTTCCAGGTATCAGCAGTGGACTCCTTGGAGGGTCCCCTTCTTCAAGTGGAAGGATTGAGTGATCTGAGACTGGAGCTCCACAGTAAGAAGATGAACATGCACTTAGTCTTGATCGATGAATTACACCGTCACCTGTACATCAAATCTACTAACCGAGTAGGACAGCGCAGCAAGGAGAAAGGGAGAATAAGGTGGGTTTGGTGTCATGCTAACTGAGAGCAACAGGTTTGGTAGGGAAGAGGACAACATTTTCCCTTTCACAAGTAGAATCTTTCTTGGGAGAATGCCATCGACTTACACCTCAAACTTTCATTTTTTTGGCAAGTAAATTTCTCATGTTCGTGGCTGCGGAGAGCACAAGGACTCCAGTATGTTGATGCACCTTCAAGCCTGTGAACAGTCTGTTCTTGTTCTTTCACTTTTGCTTAGCGATTCTGTTGGGTTTTTGCTGCTTCGCACAGAATTGTGATGAGGTCAGTTCCTCTTAGCATTCTTTCCCTTCTCTGGTGCATATACCTTTCTACAAATGTCATGATCATAAGGCTTAGGTCAGGCAAAGAGGGAAGAGCACAGGGAAAAACTGCTCATCTTTTCTAGCAAATGTCCGAGGTTTAAAATCCTTCCAGCTAACCATAAGGTTACTAGCCAGAGGCCATAATATTCAAGTAGCTGAGCAGTGTCTTGACTTTGTTCTATTTTTAAGGTGTTCTAAAGAAACTTCTTACCTGGTTGGTGCTGCTGATCAATGGAAGTTCAGCATAAGTATAGGTATCTGGCTATTTTTTCCTGATTTTTTTGAATTCTAAGTTTGAGGGCAGTAGCATTGTTGGGAGGGAAGGAAGAAAGATAGTGGCCAGAGAAGAGAGATGTGGTGTTGGAAGGTAACTTTTGTAGAGTAGGAGAGGAAAGAAACAAGGGTGAGGAGCAAGAGGGGAGCCAGCATAGGATAAAGATGCAGAGAAAAGATAAATTAGCATTTTATTATGAGAAGGAATAAAAAAATGCTTACCAAAAATAAAAGGAGAGAGAGTAAGTTACATTAAATAGATTTAGGAAATAAAGGGTTGATTGAAGTTGAAATTTCTAGGAAGGAGGGTTGCTAGCAAGTCCTCAGTCTCTTCCTTACTCATCTTGTTAATTAAAAACAGACACAAAGCTTTGGTGTACCCAGACTGCGCGACTGCTAATTAACTACAGTTCTGTATGGCTGCTGAAGGGACCCTTTTTTTCTGCCTTTTTCCACATTCTCTGTTGCACATCATTGATGTTTGATAGTATGAACTCTTGCATCAAGGACGCTCTTGTTGCTTTGTTTGACTGTGCTGCCCCAGACTGGCTGTTGACCAGGGTGCAATAATGGTTATTGTTAGTTGTTGTACTGGTTTTAAGTGTCTTCCATCTAACAACGCAAAGCTGGAATGGATAGCTAATCCTTGTAAGTATGGTATTGTAGGTGTATAGGGACTATAAGTGGTTCTTGAGCAGGATAGTAAGCTTAGCCTGTGTTTTTGCAGGTTTCTGAACTCCACTAGAGGAACCTTCTCCACTTTTTTTCTCTTAAAAATGTTTTTGTGTCTGAATTCCCATGCTGCATCCAGCTTCATACCTTTCATTATGCAGCTGGGGCAGCATGACACATTTTTAGCAAAAAAATACTGTGTGAATTAATTATGTAAATAACCAAATAAGTTTTTCTTTTCAGAGTAAGAAGCTTCATTTGGAGACAGATGCGTGTAGGTGTGCACAGAACGGGGATTTAAAGGGGAGGAAGAAAGGTGGAAGTTTCTAGGGCGAGCTAGAAGGGCTTGAAGGGTTTAGCAGTTGACAGAAACTAGGGAAGTGGGAGCATCTCTTCTCATCAGTGTGTGGTTTTCCAGAAAGATCTTAATTTATCATAATACTAGCAGTAGTTGATAGTGCTGGAGGTGAATGTGTCTGTTGGGAAATAATCACATGCTGTGGCAAGCTCCGGTGTGCCTGTGCCCTGGTTGTGTTGCCGCGACCAGTCAGACAAGTCTGGAGCGCTGTTAAATTCAGAGAGGCCTTGGGATAGCAAAGTTTGTCTTTGAGGTGACTGTGTTCCCTTATTGCTTTTTTTGGCTTTTTCCCTTTTCACTCTGTGTGTATATACACACCCATTGTGTTCAGCTGGGGACTTGTGCTTTAAGTCAGGTTTTGTAAACCTCTTGTATCAAAACTGTGTGTTGTGTGTATTGTTTAGGTTTACAAATTTACTAAAGAAATGGATATTTGTTGTGAACTAAGACTGTAAATAATAATAAACTGCTTTTTAATTCTTGTTCCTCACACAGCTCACTTGTGAAAGATACTTCTCCTGTACCTCTTATGGATGTTACTAACTTGTCCACACCTCGAAAGTTCCTTGAAACGTCCCAGTTCAATACTCCTGGAAGCTCCAGCAGTGAGTATTTAATTTGCATGCATTCCTCCCAGAATTAATTTGTAGAAAGTGTTCAAGGCCAGGTGGGATGAGGCTTTGAGCAACCTGGGCTAGTGGGAGGTGTCCATGGCAGGGGCTGGGACTCAATGATCTTTAAGGTCCCTTCCAACCCAAACCATTTTGTGATTTTTGTGATCTTCAACTGGTTTCGCAAGAGTAGTTAGTAGGCACATCGTGTGATGTCATGAAATGAATGAGTGGTATGTGCGGGGGCAGAACTTGCCCATAGCTGCCTTTTTCTCTTGGCAAGTCGTCCTTCCTCCCTCCTCACCCTCCTCATCAACTTCAATTAAATACACTTAGTTTCTGTGCCTGCTCTGGTCTTGATCGTGTTCTTGATATCTTGGGCAAGAGGGAGATCTGCAGTCAGTTCAGTTTGCGTAGAGGTCTCCTCTACATGATTTAGAGTAGACAGGCAGGTATATGTAGATACTGCAGAAATTTTTTTGCTGTGTTGGAGGCAAAAGTTCAAAAGTTTTCCTTGTGGGAAGCTTGTAACGTTGAGTAAAGGTTTGTGTATACACAGGAGTAATCTGGCAATGAACACTGAGCAAAACACTCAGTTCTGTTTGACTTTTTTATGAGGCTTTGAAAGTGCTGCACAGATGGGGAATTAATCCTTGTATTGTTTCAGTAGATTAAGGGGTTGTCCTGTTGTACAAATGAGTAAAACGAGGAATACAGAAATGACCTACATCTCTCCCCACCTTCCTTTCAAATCTTGACTGTTTCAGCATTCCTCAAATGTAGAGAATCTTTCCTTCTCATCCTTATTAATTCTTCTGTCCTTCTTTTTGTGTGCTTCTTTCTGGTTTTTCTTGGCATGCTTGCCTCCTAGACTCTTCTGTTTGTTCATTCTTTTCTTTTGCTCTTGGAGGGGTTTTGATTATTCAGCCCTGCTGCTGTAGGGTTGGCTGGTCTCAGAGCCTGAGGCTGTATTTCTGCATAGTGGAGGCTGGTGAGGAGTCACCGGTGACATGCCAGTGTAAACTTCCAGAGCTGGAAACTCTGCAGCTTTGTCATGGAAACCTGGAAGAGAAGAGCCATGTGAAAATTCAGGGGAAAAATATTACGAACTCCTGTTCTATGTGTGTGATCAATGAGAAGTTCAGTTTCTTGCTAAAGGAGGAAATAAATAACAGAAAACGGAATCCCAGTCTCACCACTGTAGATGTTAACCTAATTCTTCTTCAGTGGGTTAGCTGTGTAGTGTCTGCCGTTATTCTCCACCTGAACTATTAGTCCTCTGTATAGTAAGAAAAAAATAATAATCTGAAGTCATGGAGCTGGTGGGGATCTCCCATCACACCTTCTGAGGGGAATATCCCTGTGTATCAATTTTACGTGTATATTCTTGTTCTGAACTGGCTGATCGTTCGTGACAGCCTTGCCCAGCATCATTGACTTTGTTTGATAACAAGGTTATCTAGGAATCAACGTTGTCGTGCTCTCCATAGACTCACAGGTGTTGGTTACAGAAGTCTTCTGAGGAGCAGAACCAAAAATAACCAGCTTTGGTTTAGAGGTAACGTAGCCGCTTACCTGCTGCACTTGGAACCAAATCTGAATTCCAGATTTGGATAAACCTCCTCCAAAATGAATTGAAAGTAAGCCTGGGTTATCCATCTGACTGGGATGTTTATAAACTTCCCTAAGATACCTTCTGCAAAGCCATAGGAGCAGCCTGTAAGTTCTGGGTGCTTTGTGAACATAAACCATCACTTCTTTGACTCCGAATGCCTGAAAACAAAGGCTCTGATGGCTTCATCCTAAACTCCAGCTGTCCCTGCTCATGGTGGGAGGAGTTGGAACTCTATGATCTTTAAGGTCGTCTCCAACCCTAGCAACTCTGTGATTCTGTGATAAATCAGTATAGGTCAGTTGAGAATCTGCCTTAAAAAAATCTCATTTTTGCAGATCTGTTCTTGCACTTCACGCCCAATGCACCAGAAAATGCCTGCCTGGCTCCTTGTTACACTCTGTACCAGTCAGCGGAGTGCTGGGCAAGCGTCCCTCAGACTGGGAAAGATCTAGATTATAATAGAAAACATTTGATCAGCATAACGTATGCATATGGTTTTGTTTCAAGTGCACAATGTACTTATGTATATTTTTTCCGTGTAATTTTATTTAAAAGTGGCCTTTTCCAGCACTGCAGAACTATAGAGAATTTAAAACTTATGTGTATGCATAACAAAAGCTGTTTCTGCCTTAAGTCATTTAAGTTCTTTGGCTTTTTATTGATGAAACTAAGTGGCTGTGCATATTAATGCATGTCGTTATAAAGCACTGACTCATTCAACCCATCTCAGCAAAGGTGCCAAAATTCTGACTCCTTTCTGCATTCACTTCCCAAAGGAGATGTTACCTTGTGCTGTAGAATCTTTATAAGGAAATTAAAGCTGTTCCTGCTGCACTTAAAATAAACAAAACCTTCAGTACCGTTCACCTGAGGATTGGAGATACAGCAGTTCACCCGTAACGTTTTCCCTTCATGCCAGTTCAGAGAAATAAATTCACTTTTAAATTATATTTCTCTGCTTGAACCTTCTGTACTATGAAGAGTGTTTATGAAGGTTGCCAGGCTCTTCCTGGAACTGTAGAACACGCTCACCCAGCACATGGTGAACCCAAGAGCATCCTTCCCTGAAAAATTCCTGAGAAAACTTTAGAAATCTGCCAGAAGGTGAGCTGAGGTGGTGACAGTTAATAATGTTAGTGATGGCATATATGTACATTTTATGCTGAACAGATAACGTACTTCAGTGACCCATACATCTCGGCTTGAAGAGAAAAACGCGGCTTCTAGATCCGAGCAGTGTGGTGGCTTCTAAGGTCAAGTCTAGTTAGTGCTCCTGATGCTGTTTCTTCAAGAATGCAAGTTCTTGTGTGGAGGTGGAGACCTGTGAACTTGGCCCTGCAAAATACCTGCAGGTGCCAGGGTTTTAAGGTCCAATTTTAAATGTGGCTCTAAAAATGCCATTGTGGCATTCTCTATTTCTTATCACGGTTGCTTCCACTTCAGACTTGCTCAACAAATACCTAAAAAGATATTTTCTCTGCCATTAACCTCATCTGAGGATGTGACACCAGCTGGGTGGGTTTTTTCCCCACTCTCCTTTGTACTAAAAATTAAATGATCCCCTCTCTGGACCAGAGTTTTCCTGTTTGAGCTGGTTTGCGTTTGCACAAATCCAACCGAGGACTTGATGGGAAGGCGGTGGGAACCCAGCGGTGAGGCTGATTCTCTCCTGCCGTCATCTCGGTGCTGCACAAAAAGCACAGTCTGCTCTTATCTCAGGGTAAATTTCTGTGCCTGGAATGTGTAAGAGGAAGCCTGTTTCTGCACTTCAAGGAGAGTTTGCAACTAGACAAAAAACACGAAAGCCTGTGAAGTAACTTTGCGTGTGTCTGGTTTTGCAGGACCATGATTTCTGTCGCTGATCCTCACTAATGGTTTGTGTTCTGACTTGACGCTGAGCACTGATGTGTGTCATCTCTGTGTGTGTTTGGGGAAGGAAAGGGAAAATCGACATTTTAGGTCCATGTAATGAAAGCCAGAGGAGTAACGTGTAGTCACTCTTCTTGTATAATTTCATTAGTTGTTCCTGTGTGTGGTCCCAGCAGAAGATGCTTGACTACCGTGCGCTTATTTTTTTTTTTATTTGAAGACTTAGTTTTCATACTTGTGTGTTTTAGGAGGATTTTGAACGTGGCTTACAGAGTTGCTTTTTACAGTTTTTTTTCCAAATGTTGTTGCCATGGATTTGAAAGAGTGGCTGTGTTAAATTAAAATGCCGCTGTTTTTGAAAGACTAACATCCTTAAACTATAGATGGAACTGCGTGAACAACAGTTTTGGAAAGAAGAGATTTGCCGTGAGGCTTTGAGGTTATTGATCTCTGAGATCCATTTTTTTCTGGGCTTGGCAGTAAGGCAGAGCAGAAAATGACCAAAATCTTTAAAGGACCCATTTCTAAAGTAACAGTCCATTTGTTGCTCATCCGCATGGGTCAGAATAAGGATTCAGCACCAGAAATTAGGAGGTGGTGTTTCTTTGAGTCTTAAATTATGCCTTTGGGGCACAATGAACTTGCATCCTTTGCTCTAGAAGGACTGAAGGCAGAAAGGATATAACCAGAAAGGACATAAATAATGGAAAATAGTACATTAAATTTTACTAGTTGCCTATAAAAGCACACAGCTAATGAAGTCTTCTGTAATGAGTAGCAGCAAAATTTGACCATTCATTGGAATGAAAAACAAGACCCAAGAGTCTCTTCTTTAGCTGCTTTGCTTAAATGAGTTATCAACGTTGTCTTTTCTGGGGATCACATCGGAGCTATTGAAATGCTTCCTGCCTCGGATTTTCTTGTGAAATGGCAGAATCGTACAAATGATGGTATCATGAATGGGAACAGACGTTTTTACAGGGCATGGTCAAACCAGGGAGCCATCAGGGAAGTTTCCACCTTTGTGACTGTGGAGGTGATGAACCAGTGATACACGATTCAACTTTCTCGTGATTTAAACTGAGAGTAGATTTTTTGACTGCCTGAAGACAGTTGTGCATTTTCAGAAGCATTGCTTCAGTGATGAAAATTTCTGAAAATGACTGCGTATTTCATTAGAGAATGTGGCAAAATCACCACTCCTTTAGATTGTTGTCTTGGGAGGCTTCTGAGAAACCATATTTAAATGTTCTGCTTCATAAGCAGTTTTCAGAGATCATTAGAAGAAGAAAATCATCAGGAGTAGTCAGCATGGCTTCAACCAGAGGGAATTCACGCTTGACCAACTTGATAAAGTTCTGCGAAGAAATGAGTAGTCTAGCAGATGAAGAGAGGAGAGGATATTGTCTACCTGCTCTTCAGTCAACCCTTTGGCGTTGTCCTCCAGAAGATCCCAATCAAGAAATGGTTGATGTACAGGTTGGATGAGCAGAAAGTGAGGTGGATTGAAAACTGGCTGAATGGCCGGGTACTGAGGGTGGTGGTCAGTGGCACAAAGTCTAGTTGGAGGCCAGAAATTAGCAGTGTGCCCCAGGGTACACCTGGGTGTCCTGCAGGGTTTTGGGTGGCCCTGCTTGAGCAGGGAGGTTGGACCAGGTGTGAGCCAACCATGTTGTATGATTCTGTGATTTGGTGTCATCTTCGCATGGCGTTAAACAATGAAAACCACTTGAAATCAGTAAGTGATACTGAAATTTAGGTTTCCAAAGAGGTCAATTTAGCTAAAAACATTTGAAGTTATGTGTCAAATGGATCTGGGAAAGCCTTGACCAGGCTTCATGGAGTCTGGTGTTTCTCTTGGTTTGCATAACACTATGTGTAAGAGTTTATGGCTGAGATGGGACAACAAGGCAGTATGAAGCTGTTTTTTTAGCATAAAACTGCAAATTGAAGTTCTAAGGCTTCATTATGTTGGAGAAGGGCAACCGTGATAGATTAAAATTTAAAATATTTGTTCTTTGACATTGCATTTCACTTGTTATACTCTCAGAGGCTGGGGAAATTTACTTCTTGGTATTACTGAGAAATCCTATGAAGATGTTCTTTGGTGTTTTCTACCTGTGTTATTTTTAATATAGTGAAACTGTTTTTAATTAAAATAGGAATTTTTTCCTTATCTCCTTTTTGATACATCACAAAGGAGAAGAGGTCAATCAAATCAAATCTAAGTAGCAGGCCCACAATTTAGAACCATTTATGGAAATAATCATTGCAGCCATCCATAGGATAAATGAATTTTTCATGGCATCTCTGCATGAAACAAGTGCTTATGGTGTGACCGACAATCTTTCCTCTTTAAAGGGACGTGTGATGCATTTCAGGTAGGAACTGGTGAATGTAGAAAGCTGGGAGTAAGTTCAGACAGTTGGGCTTTTGTCTTGATAGAAATGAATAACAAAGTTATATTTTCCATTTAAGAGTAAATACAGGCGAAGCTTTCACATCGGAGAGCTGATCTGTAGGGACATCTTCCTCCACCCCTGGAGCTCCCCTGTGTGGGATAGCGATTTAAAAGGTGAACTTCTTTATAAATGCCCATCTGCTTTGATGCCTTTTTCGAAGGGGTAGGGGGCAGGTGGGGCTCATTCCTGGGCCAAAGCTTTGTGGTCAGATAACCCCTTGATGACATTAAATAGCAGAAGAGGATGTTTGAAGTGGGGAAGATGCAGGAGAAGAACATCTTCAGTTACCTGGGGTTGGGATCTTGTCAGATCTTAGAGATGAATGGGCCCCCAAAGCTGCCCAGGATTCCTGTTTAATAGGCACGACGTGCAGGAAACATGGTCCCTTCTGTTTTATCAAAAGATCAGATCTAACAAAACCAATGGACCCATGTGTTGCTACTTGAGATTGAACTATTCGCTTTGCTGTTGTTTGTAAGAGATGTAAATCCATGTCCTGACTATTTGAGGGTGTTCAAAATTGGTTTGCTCCTTTGAAAATGGAAGAGCGTTCGTCTTGGTGCGCTGACAGAGCTCTCAGCAAGATTGCTGCCTTTAGTCCCCTTAAATGCTGTCCTCATGTTTGGTTACAGCAATATTTCCTCCCCCTTGGGTTTTTGCTGTGTGATAGAATAATTTACAGCCTCCTTACAAAAGGGCTGCAGCGTAACGACAGGGACGGTGAGATCTTTGCATTAAATTCAGAGCAACAAGATATATTTTTTTTTTTTAAATAATAAGCTAAACCTTTTTTCCTCTAACATTTCCAGTGTTGTCTTTTCCACAGCTCTTCTTCCAAAGAGCTCATTTTCTGCGGGCGTGCCTGGCATGCTGTGGTTTTTTTGGGAATACCAGCTAACATTAACAGAGTGGGTAGACTGTGTACGCAGCGGACAAAGTGCTTTGCAGCCTCCTGGGTTGAAAGGTGTGTGATAGATGAGAGCTTTGAGCAGAAATATGTGTGCATCCAGTTGTTAACTTCTAATTGGTATTATTGCTTACGTGTGTTTGAAGTATCTCCTAAGTTATCTTTGTGCATTTTTTTGTTAATTAATGCATTCTGGGTGTTTTTAGGTTCTTGCCCCATAGCTTGTCCAAATTACAAGTTTAAATAAACTTTAATTGAAAAAAAGTGTGTGTGAGAGAAGAAAAAAGCACTAAGTACCTAAACCCTGGTGTCATTCTCTGTTGTGATGTGTGATCACAGGATCCATTCTCACCTCGCTCTTACCTGGCAGCGTTCTGGTGCTCCAGGCTGAAATCCAGGAGGATCTGGAACAGGCTGCCCCCAGGAGCTTGAACCCTGGAGAGGTTCAAGGCCAGGCTGGATGAGGCTTTGGGCAACCTGGGCTAGTGGGAGGTGTCCCTGCCCATGGCAGGGGGTTGGAACTGGGTGATATTGAAGGTCCCTTCCAACCCAAACCATTCTGTGATTCTATAAGTGGCACTTCATGGTCTCTTTGAGACGTTGTTTTCTTGATCTTGTGCTGACTTTGGCGGTGCTGGTGCTGTTCTGTTCAAAGTGTCAGAGCTTTAGACAGCTACTGGGCTGTTAGTGACTTGTGACATGCCATTTTTCATTTCTGCCGTGTCATTTAAATCCTTCTGGTGGATCTTTTGAAGTTCTTCAGCGGTTCTTTGATAAGTTTTGATTTAAGTAAAAATCTGTTGAGCAGTAGAAACCCCAGGAGTCACCTGTCATCCAAGAGCCCTTGCTGGAGTCAGTACCAGGAAGATGAAACAGCTGTTAGGTTTTAATTTCTTCTCAAGGATATGGTGTGGTGGATGGCACAGCTTCAGCCAAATACTTCAGTGCTGTTTGTCCACATCCTCCCACTCCGGCTGTTAACAATCCTTGTGACTGTAGACCTTCCGAGATGCTTGAGTTGAGTTTGCCTTGAAGACACTTCACGTAAGTGTTTGAATATATTTATTAAATGTTTCATCCAGTCTGTAACAGAGAGATCCCTTTGTTGTTGCTGGGTGTTATCTATAAATTAAAAAATGTTGATTAATGAACATACTTAAGCAGAGTACTTCTTGCCTTTCTCTTTCTTGTCGCTTAGCAACTGAATTTCTCCCCGTGCAATCCCTGTTACTTCAGGAGGACTGTCTTCACAATATCCTCTTTAATTCTTCTCACTTGTCCTTTCTCGAAGCTTTGCTAAAAGATTTGAGTAACTTCATCAACTCCTTGACAGACGTAATAAAGCAGAACGGGATAACATCAAACAATCGTTCACTTTGGCAGTGTAAACCTTGCGGAATTCATCAGAAGTCTGTTAAGCTTGATAGTCTTTATAATGAAAATTCTTCTCTTGTGAAGAATATAGAGAAGAAAAACATCTGGGTTTGGAATTTAGGGATTTTAGCTCTTTAAAACATGTTCAAAGCATTTGTAGTGATATAATACCTTCTCATTTATGAATGTTTTAGTTGGACCAGATTTCCCGTTTCCTAACTAATAACATAATTTACACCGTGGTCTCTGTTCCTCCGTCAATCAAGTGTGCAGGCTCTTGGGTTTATGGATAGGGAACCCCCACGCAAACAGAAATGTCCACTCCTTACCCTCAAAATTTGGCTGTTGCTGGTTTCCTTGTTTATTCCTTGGTTGCTCAAAGTGATGGAAGTTCTGTGAAGGCAAAGGAGTTTATGTGCTGCTCCTGCATGGTGCTAAGTCGTGTTTTTAATAGTTCAAATCTTGAGTTACGCCTTTTAAAATCTGTTCCAGTGCGAGAAACAAGCCTTCTGGAAATTAAAGAAGATATGGAACTGGATCCAGAGGAGAACAGCACTGTCTTCATGGGCATACTCATCAAAGGGCTGGCCAAGCTGAAAAAAATCCCTGAAACGGTGAAAGCCATCCAGGATCGCTTAGAACAAGAACTCAAGCAGATTGTGAAGCGGTCCACAACCCAGGTGGCAGACAATGGTTACCAGAGAGGGGAGAATCTTTCCCAGGAAAATCAGCCTCGGTAAGGATATTTCAACCACTGAACCTTGATTGCTGCAAAAAGAGGACTGGAGAAGGGTGTTACAGCTGTTAATTGACATCTGAAGAAATGGCAGTAATGTTTTTGCAGTAGGAGAGATCTAAAATGGGAAAATTTTCAGAAATGCCTGTGTCTTGCTGAAAAATGATGTACTTCTAGCACCTGAAAGGCTTAAGAATTGAATCCAACCCAAAAGAAAGGGGAGGCATTGTTGCCTCTCAGCTAAAGATGTGGGAAAGAGAGATGCTTCCATCAGTGCTTGGCCCTAGGAGAAAATATTTTGGCTAAACAGATGTTTGAAGTGCAGATTTGAGGGTGGAAGTACAGTAGAAGCCAGCATTATCTAACTAGCAAGAGGTGCATAATGTTAAGCACTTGATTTTTTTTTTTAATTTTTTTTAAGCTAACCTTTCATTTTAAGCGGCTTTACAACAGATTGAACTGTGATGCTGTCTGCGATTGCTGCTATGTATGGTGTAAAGAACACTGGGTACCAAAACAAATACTGTGTTCTGGTGTTGCACTGAATCATGGCTTTACGCTGGTGCCGATGCCAAAGAAATTTTCAAGTTCCTATGTAATACCACTTGAAAAAGAGAAGATTCAGCGCAGTTATTTATTTCAAGTGTACCAGAGTCCAATTAAGCTGATGCAGGTGTGAAGCTTTGAAATCATGTATGGAACTAATTATATCAGTAAATATCTGTCCAAGTTTCTAATTGGTTTGCAGCTCCATTTATATTAAGAGCAAGGTGTGGAAGCCAACTGAGAACTATGGTTTTGCTGTTCTTCGGGATTCACTAGAAGTGTTCTTTGGGAAATAAGACTCCATAAGGGCTAGCTATCACTTCTGGCTGAAATATTAATTTGTGATACTGTGCATTTTAATGATCACTGCCCAAAGGGAATTAATGGTCGTAAAGAAAAATGAAAACAAAAATGTCTGTCTTCATTCTATGTAATATTTGTGCTGGAAAATCACTCCCAAGGAAAACCTTAGCTTGATAAAGGCTTCTTTTTTAATTCCTATCATTATAATTGCTGTGGAAAAAGTTATGTTTTGAAGAATTTGTACAGTTGCAGTGCTGAGAACTTGGTGAAACTACAACAAGCTTTTTGGCTGGGTCTGGAGGCAGAATTTTAGTTTCTGATGCCAACAGGGAGCCTAGCATATGCTTGATACTTGTTTTATAAATGAATCTTGAGAGCTTGTATGGCTACTGATGTCCACTGAAGTTGATAAATTGGATCAGATCATATTTTAATGACATTAACCTGCCCTGAGGGTTGAGTAAGGTACAACAAAGTTTAATGGGTTTTGGCATGTGTTTAACAGGAGTTTGTGAGCCTTTAAGATGTTTATATTCTAGAGTTATGAAAAGTGTCTTGAATTCCTGTTGAATGAGGAGATAATTAGAACTGATTTTAAACCTGAATTGCTTGTGAAGTTTACAGCAAGCAGGTGAATTCATTTATATTGAAAAGAATAAATTATAGGATGGAAAGGTAAACCGCCCCTTAAATTAGCCACAGTTTTAAATCAAAACTAAGCGACTTTCCTGCTGTCAAGAAAAAAAAATAAATGTGAACAACAGGGTCCTCCTATTTCAAGAGAGCTCTGTAAGACCCCAAATTTGAGTACGATGCAGTGTCCGAAACTGCTGAACTATTCATTAGGCTGTCAGCCACAATTCTTACATGACTTTGGGATTCAGTGTGTAAAAGGTATTTTCAGCTTACCTTAAAGCTAGTCACACTTGGATGCCTCTCAGTCTCTGTCGCTGAGTTCATGTATTCAGCTACTGTACTTGAAATGGTATCTGTAAGAATTCCCACTTCTGGCAAAGAAAGTTACTGATAAAGTGACAGAGGGGCTGGCAGGGTCCGAGGCCATAGATTGAGCCTTCTGGACATGTTCCCGGCAGCTCGTTCGGTACACACAGAACAAGTTCATGCGTTTCTTCATCACTACTTGGTGGCAATCAGAGGTTGGCTCTTTTTTTTTTTTCCATATGAAAAGGGCGGCGTTTGCCTCCATTTGAGGATGAGGCTGATCATTCTCCTCGTGGAGAACCTCGTGAACCTCGTGGGGTTCCCTTTGAGACCCCATGTAGCTATGATGTGGAGACCTTCCATTGTACAAGAGAGAAGTCACTTCTAGAAAGTGTCCAGAAAGGTTTCAGGTCTAACAGCCACTCAGTCTGAAGAGATGCTGATTTCATTCTTCTAATTTTTTGATTTTTTTGATTGCCTTTTGCTTCTTTATCTAGTAAGCTTTTCCATGTCAATTTGTGCGGACACCTTTTACATCTGTGTATAAAAAACACCATTAATTTATCCCAAAGATCAAACTTTATATTTTATTTTATGACTGTAAAGCAATGAGCTCTCACGGAGTGGTGATGTCTCCCATGCAACCCTGGATCTTCTCTTCGTAGAGCCACCAGGCACTGGGCTCTTGGGTCAGCTCCTCAGAACTTCATGAAATCTGTTTCCTCACATGGAAGTCTGTGAGCAATGATTTAAATCTTGATAATGTGTGGCCTGTTCTGTCACGGATTTGTCCTTTCATTTGACCACTCCGTGGTCTAGATGAACAGAATCATAGAATCACAGAATGGTTTGGGTTGGAAGGGACCTTTAAAGATCATCCAGTTCCAACCCCCTGCCATGGGCAGGGACACCTCCCACTAGCCCAGGTTGCCCAAAGCCTCATCCAGCCTGGCCTTGAACCCCTCCAGGGATGGGGCATCCACAGCTTCTCTGGGCACCCTGGGCCACTGCCTCACCCCCCGCACAGGAAAACATTTCTTCCCAAGATCTCATCTCCATCTCCCCTCTTTCAGCTTAAAACCGTTCCCCCTCGTCCTGTCCCTGCACCCCCTGATCCAGAGCCCCCCCATCTCTCCTGTAGCCCCCTTTCAGCACTGGAAGGTGCTGGAAGGTCTCCCCGGAGCCTTCTCTTCTCCAGGCTGCACACCCCCAACTCTCTCAGCCTGTCCTCGCACGGGAGCTGCTCCAGCCTCTGACCATCTCCGTGGCTCCTCTGGACTCCAACCAGTAGAGTTGGTGTGGAACCAGAAAGGCTCATTTATTTTTGTGACACTAGCCCTGCTAATACCTCTGGTAACAGCAGGAGTATATTTTTCCCCGGAGGGGTCACAAAGGAAAGACTTGCATGGCTTTGTGATGTAAGATCCCTTAAGTTTCCTAAAACATGCGATACGGATGCAGCTGTGTAGGATATTCCTTGCTAGATGGAACATCTTTGGCTGTAAGATACTTTGCTGTGAATATAAACCCTCTTTACTAATGTGCACTTAGCACCATGAGATGTGAATGATACAGAGACAGTAAAACCTGATAAAGGGCAGTAGCAGGTTGCTAGTAGCTCCTTGTCACTGGTAAAAGATAATTTTGAAATCCAGGCTTGAATCTCACCTAGTTGTGGCTGACCTCAGCTTTAATTGAAGTGGACTTTTTTTTTTTTTTACAATCTAGGTAAGTTTTCTAAAGCTTTTAGATATCTGTGCTTGGAAGAAGTTTATGAAAAAGGGCTTACTGGGAAAAAGGAATTACTGGGTTATCCTTAATGAGTAGCTCATTAGAGCATTCCTTGTACCTTCATGTTTAGAATTATGTGTCTTGGGTTGTGGAGGACAAAGCATCATAGAAGAGGTCATGTTGCCTTAGCTTGGGGTGCTGCTACATGAACCTGTGGGTCTCGTCTGAATTATGGAAGATTATTGACTTAATAATCCAGACAAATAGCTACTTGAGAACCACATTTATGGGACAAGATTTTGGTAGGGATACATTGAAAATTGGTTCCAGGAGGTGATGGCATATTAACAATTTCAGTGCTAAATCCTATTGAATGGATTTAATGTTCATAATACACTTCTGGCTCTTTTACCTTCTCTTGAGGATTTAAAATAAATACAGAAATTATATACACGCCAACACTCTGACCAGGCAAAGGACATCATTGCTGCTAAAATGCATGAATTGTCATTAATGTCCTCGTTCAGGTGTCAGCAGTCACTCCGCATCAATTCATTCTCCGTTATTGCCTGGACAACAGGAGTCGCTTCCGGGCGCGTGTCACTGTCTCTCGACATATTTACCATATTTCGTGGTGAAGGGGTTATGAGATTGCTTTGACAAATTGCCTGAGCCAGTCTCCTGTCATTTTCTGTATGTGTTCGGCTGAGGTCACTGGGTGCTGCAACCCCACATGCATAAAATCTAGGCCAGATGATTTGATGCTGTTGTCTTGTTGGCTGGCTGACAAGGACTCTGTCTGTGTCTCCTTTGGGTCACCTTGTTTCAAAAATGACCTGACAGATTTAGAAGACTTGTAGGGAAAAGGAAATGAAGATAAGAGGTGCAGGCTAATTTGAAAACAAGGAGATGTGGAAATAGGATGTGGTTGAGAATGGAAAATGTAACGGGGCGATAGCACCACCGGAGGATGTGAATGGGAGAGGTTTCGCGTCTGTCGGTCTGCAGCATGAGAATAGGAAGACATGGGAATGTGAAAGCAAGTAATTCTGTTGGGTGTAATATTATTTCAGTAATGGCTCCGTAAACAAGTTGATAATGTGAGGTCAGGCTTACCCAGCGATAATAAAAATGAATTTGTCGAACTATCCAGCTGGTTTGGTTCTGAAAAATTGTCCTTTCTTGGAGCAGCGAGGAGCTGGGGACTCTTGATCAGGGAGTGTAGCGGTGGGATGAGGAGGAATGGTTTTAAGCTGAAACAGGGTGGTTTAAGGTTAGATATTAAGAAGAATTTTTTTCATTTGCGTATGGTGAGGCAGGGCCCAGGGTGCCCAGAGAAGCTGTGGATGCCCCATTCCTGGAGGGGTTCAAGGCCAGGCTGGATGAGGCTTTGGGCAACCTGGGCTAGTGGGAGGTGTCCCTGCCCATGGCAGGGGGTGGCACTGGGTGGGCTTTAAGGTCTCTCCCAACCCAAACCATTCGGTGATTCTATGATATAGAGAAGTAAATTTTGATTTGTAATGGGATGTTAGCAGAAGTTGAGCTTGCGCTGATGAGTTTTTCTCAGTTGTGTATAATTTGATCCCATAGCATTACCATCTTTGGCATTTCAACCCCTGCTGCACATCAGTTCCTCAAACATGAAATTCTTTGTCTTTCCAAATTCTTCTACATTTGGTTTTCCTTCTATTTTTAGCTGCCTTCTGGCTCACCAGCCACTTGCCCCAGCTGCCTGCCACTGGTGGGGAATGGCTTTTCTTCCAATGCTAGACTTTCCCCTATTGAAAATGTAATACTGTTCATGTTGATAATAGCTGTCTTTCCTTGTGCTGTCTTTACCGTCATGTCCTGTTATACTTCTGTTTATCCCCTGCAAAGGTCTTATTTAAATTTGTCAAGACCTATAAAAAGGGAAAGTTGTCTCTCTTGGTACCAACACCACTTTTCTTTAGGTATTGGTTGCTGTTCTTAAATATGAAGAAAATGGATATACCAGTGTCTTCTGGATTGCTTAAGTGTGTGTCTTAGTTCTGTAGTCACTCAAGGTACAGCAATAATAATGTCCCTGTGCTTTTGTGAGTACCGTGACTCCTAAACACATCTAAAATACAACACATATGTTTTAATATACCTCTGGCCACTTAACCTGTTGTGCTATGTCTCACTGCACCGTCCCAGACTTACCCACTGGCTCTTTCTGTTGAATCAAGGTGTTCTGCTCAACCTTTGGAGCTGCGTGGTTGATACCGTTGGTAGGTGGATGGCCCATGTGAGATCCCCAAGAGATTGCTGTAGCATGCTGTGCGTATATATCTAGATATGTAAAATAGGAGTATGTGAATGAGACACAGCAAGCTTTTTTTTTAACAATATCCAGCTTCTGTCCTTTGCAGACTAGAAGTTCAGTCTAGGATTGCAGTAGGCTGAGGTAGGTGGTTTTATCCACAACGGCAAATGTCCAGCAGCTTCTTAATGACTCCAGTTAACTCTCCAGCTGCCGACTTAACCAGGTGAGGAGGGTGGATGTGTGCAGACATTCAGCACTCTGAAATGAAGCGGCCAAGGCACGAACACACACCTCATCAGTGACTGTTAACTGACACAGGAGAGTGAAGAGTGGTGGTTATCCCTGCTCTGGGGATAGCAACTTGTGATGGGCAGACACAGAAAGCATGTGCTAACTCCAAAGCTGCTGCAGTTAAATGTGATGGAGACTGTCTGTCAGAACTGGGAAGTGCCTAACATATGGATTTGGGAAGTGTTATCGTCACATTTGGTTGGGGTTACACGTGTGTTTGAATTGCTCATTAAACGCCAATGAACTTGATCAGAATTTTTCTTTTCCCAAATAATAAAAAAATATGACGAGTCATTGCTTTATCACAAAACATTTAGGAATTTGCAG
Source organism: Syrrhaptes paradoxus (assembly GCA_013400615.1). Taxonomy (NCBI): domain Eukaryota; kingdom Metazoa; phylum Chordata; class Aves; order Pterocliformes; family Pteroclidae; genus Syrrhaptes; species Syrrhaptes paradoxus. The sequence goes on along the minus strand of VZTO01009074.1, from coordinate 11,000 downwards.
AGGTACATTAATTGCAGTAATTGGGCAGTGGGGAAGCCGTAGGAGCAGGCCAAGTGTAGTACGTTGAGATGAGGTTATAGCTGTAGGATACACCGTATAGTGAGAGGATCTTGATAGCTGACACAGGTGATGAGGCTTGATGTTTTAGGTTTATCACCTTTCGTGTTGTTTAAAACGTTCCGTACTACTAATTTTATATGTCAAAATAAGTATCTTGTATTCTGTTTGCATGATTAAGTTATTTTTTTATTGAATTTACACTCTTCTGGGGAAAAAGCAGGTAGCCTCTGTCTCTGTCTGGAGCTCTGGCTGGGAACTTAAAATGTTCTCTCTTACCCTGGTACTGAAATATAGCAACTGTGTAACCACTAGTGATTTATCTTTCTTGTACCCCCAAGCAGAACATGTTAAAGCTGCCTACAGGAGAGACAAGGAGGCACTCTTGGTCAGAGTGTGTAGGGATAGGACGAGGGGAAATTATTTTAAGCTGAAAGAGGGGAGATGGAGATGAGATCTGGGGAAGAAATGTTTTCCTGTGCGGGGGGTGAGGCAGTGGCCCAGGGTGCCCAGAGAAGCTGTGGATGCCCCATCCCTGGAGGGGTTCAAGGCCAGGCTGGATGAGGCTTTGGGCAACCTGGGCTAGTGGAAGGTGTCCCTGCCCATGGCAGGGGGTGGCACTGGATGATCTTGAAGGTCCCTTCCAACCCAAACCATGCTGTGAACTCTGGTATAGAGGAGGGAGTGAAAAGGAAGATTCTCAGAGGAAGGTTCTACCAGCTGAAGTCAGTCACCTAAAGCCCAGAGAGGCTTTGAAGCAAGGTGAGCACCCTGCTTGTGCTCAGCATCTGTCACCAAACAGGGTCTGTGAAGTCACAGCCCTCTGATTTCTGGCCCGCTGTTCTGATATGCTGCGTAACAGTCTGCCTATGGTGTCTTCTGTAAACCCAGTGTCTTGGTGTCTTGATGGTTCACAGGTTGCTGCTGGAGCTGCTGGAACTTCTCTTTGACAAATTCAACGCTGTGGCTGCTGCGCACTCGGTGGTCCTTGGACACCTTCAGCAAACAGTGGCCTCTCCCTGCAGCCAGTATGATGGTGATATCAAGCTCTACGACATGGTTGATGTGTGGGTGAAGATCCAAGATGTCTTGCAGGTAAGAATCCTTCCGTTGGGCACATTTTCAGCTTGAAACAGCTTTTATAACCCGAATACCAGAGAATACCTGTCATACTCAAGAGACAACTGTGCTGGAATTTGTCTTCATTTTTGGTAAGCAGCCACATTTATAACAGCCTGTTCAACTCCAGAGAGCTTAAATATCAGGAAGAAAATGTCTGTGGATTCATCCTTATGGTGTATGGAAAGGTTGATTCCTTTTGCCTACCAAGTGATTTATCAGAAGCTTTCAAACGGTGACATTTTTATTCTGTGTTACCGTGTCATGCCTGTCTTATAAAGTGTCACAGTTCTAATTGCTTGTCTCTTCTTGTCATTATGGCTTGGTTATAGTCAGCTGAGACACTTGCTGCCAGCATGTTTTCAGGGAATTCTTATTTCATTCTTATTCTTGACTGTAGTGTACTAAAGCTGTACCTTGCTTAGGCTTTATTCTGGTACCATGCCTATCACCTTAGTACTGAAACTCACAAGCAGCAGAGCTGTCACCTGTCACACGTCTGCTTTCTCATTCTTGCGGTGAGGCTAACACATGCACATTAGAGCTTTTTATTTATTTAGTTTGGAATTGCCTTTATATATAGTACCCAGATGTACACCTCACCCAGTATTTGATAGAGGAGGTCAAAGAAAGGCGCCCGACGTTATTTACAAGAGGTTGCAAGATTTACGATGGTCATTCCGCCTCTCGCCTGTTGTTGAAAAACGCTCCTGCCTCCCACACTAACACTCTTTGTCACTCTAGGGCACAGGTCTGTTTAGCTGTTGGTCTAAAGGCTTCTTTGGCTGTGCAGTGATGCACATGGGGGGTTGTGGAAATACAGACAGCTCTGTTCCTGCTGTGAATTTAGATACTTCTTAGGCATGATAAATGTAAGGTAAGGGACTTTGATCATGTCCACTGCCTCCTTACCCACTTATTTGTCTCTCTAGAGGAGTTAGTATTTTTATTCAAGAAATCCTGATCGGTTTTCTCCATGTTACAAGTTTTCATTCTTCTTCAATATTCTTCTTGCAAAAATTTTGTTGGCCATGTCCAGCCGGAGGTTACTGATGGGTTTTCTAAACAAAACAGCGTCACAGACCTGAAGCTGTCTGGCCCTGTTGAAAGGGAATAATTAAACTTAATGACATGGGGAACTTCCAGCCATCCTATTGTCATCCGTGAGGTCTAGAAAAACTTGGAGAGCTTTGAGTTCTGCAGGCTTTGCTCCAGGAGGAGCCTTGGGGGTAAGAATCCTCCAAGATTTTATCTTCAGTGAAGCAGAATGACAAGGCTGGTCATTCCACCAGAGAATGAGAGTTTGATGGTTTCATTCCTCGTGAGTGGGGAAACTGGGAGTGGGTTATACTGGCTATGCCAAAATAACGTTGATAAAACTTTTATGTAGAAGCACATGTAGGTGTGCACATGCAGAGAGTGAACGTGCTTTCTGTGTTGGAGAGAAAATATTTGACCAAGCTTTCTATAAAATATGGGCCAAGAGAAATATAAGAACCCACCCAGGCTGCTATTGGCCTGATAGCGCAGGTGTCAGAGGGAGGCAGAAAAGCCTCCAAAAGAGCTTTTCCAGTGCATAAAAGCAGCACTTTAAGATCCATAATCTCTTGCTGGTTTAGGGTAAGAGATGAGCACTGACTGACATGGAAAGGAAGAAATCTTTGATTTTTTTTTTTTTGTTGTGTGTTTTTTTGTACCTTAGTTTCATTGCTGTGGATTAAAAGTTTTTTTTACCTTACAGTGTAAGAAAACCCTTGATCCCAAGACTAAATTATTTCTATCCTATTTTACCAAATAGGGATTTTTTTTAGAGTCTTTATTGAAATGTGCCTGCTGTTGGAGGAGGAGGAAAATTTGGAGGAAGTGGGTTGGTGGTGGGGCGCAGCAGGGAAGCGATGCAATTCCTGCAATCCTGATGAATGAAACTTATTCATCGTGCTAGAACAATACCGCGTGACTTCGCCATTCACACGGATAATCTTTCCCACGCGTACATTATGCGTCTCTGCATGTGAAATACGCTGCAGCAAGGTTATCTCTTGAGAGCGCTGTACAAACGTGCACTCATGGTAGGCTGGAAAATGGGAGAGTTGTTCTCAGCAGCTTGTTTTTGTAGCTGGGTTTCTGAATGCTTCCTGATAACTGCGCCCAGCACTGTGGTGTGGGATTAGATAAGTGGCACAGTGTTGTGTGATGTGTAGGTACTGAACGTACAGATATTAAATATATTTTTTTACCTCTGAGAAAGGAAGAATAATGCTGAACTCTTCAGGAGGAAGACAGTGACCTTTTAGACTTGGGTACCAGAGTTCTAGAAAACAGCCAAACAAAAAAAATCAATTTTGTCCAAGTATTTGAGCAGCGTTGCGCAGGAAAACACAGCTGGAAGGGATTTACTTGTACCGGAGCCGGCTTAGCCTGTAGTTGTATTGTTGTACCAACAGCAGAGATTTGAAACTCGTTTAAATTTAAAGTTGGCATTTTGTACATGGAGCTAATTTAGCTTTTTGGTGTAGGTGTGGGTGCAGTATATGTTCTGAGTAGTGTAATTACTGTAGGACCCGGCTGGAGAGAACCGTGAGCTGCGTTCTGAGGGTGAGTAGCGATGTACCAACACCAAGAGTTGCTTCAGGACAGTGCAATGAAGGAATTGTGAGTTTTTCTGGCCCCATTCAGTGTATTTGCTGCATCATCCCATCCCAGATGATGAAGGCTATGCTGTGCAAAAGGCACGGCGGTGTACATGCTTGGGAAAAATGCAGAAGGCTTTGCGTGCAGCATAGTCTGTGTCAGTTCACTTTTTTTCAACCTTGGCCAAGTCTCCTTATCCCAGATAAGGGCTCTTCTGTCCTGTTGTGTTAGTGTTGGGGGACTGACAGCTGGTGGATGTGCTGTAGCAGTCACTTACCCTTGGTGTGATGGATTTTTCTTGCTGTTATCTATAGCACAGAACTTTTAACAGTTCTTTTGCCCTTTTTTAGCACTGTCTTTTGATACCATGAGGAGAGAGCAGAGGCATCCGTCCCTGCTGAATAATATCAGTGTTCATTCAGCTACTTCTGAAATGTCACCTTTCTAGTGATAGCACGATCACCCTGTCACCTATTTTGTCTCGGTGCAGTACACCACTGCTGGAAAAAATACCAAAAACATCTCGATGTGTACTCAGAGTCCTGTTAACAGCTTGGGCTGGTGCTATTTGCCTCCAAGGATCTTCTCTCCTTTTGTAGTGCTAGTGCTTGTAGTTGATGGATCTCAGTTTTTTGAGAATATCTATTTTCTTGCTTCTACAGAAGAGAGGGATAATCACGTATATGTTCTGGGGCTCATCGTATCTTTAGCAGGCTGTCTGGTGGTCTGTCTACTGAGAAGACACTGACAATTATTCCTTTCCTTTTTTTGGTTCTTATGTCTAATGCTTTCAAGTGTTTTCCAAAAATGGTGTGAATTAGCAGCCTAAACATTGCAGGGACACCATAAGGAGACCAGAGCAAGAGAAATTGAAGTCTACTCTCTGCCCACACTCTGTTCTGCTGGTGGAGATAGAAAAGCTGTTGATTGAGAAAGCCTCTCTCTTTGCACGAGATGCTCCTCCGTGACATCCTTCCTTATGAAGAGAACTGGTGCTCGAGTGCAGGATGTGAGGAGGGAGATGAAGTAGCTCCGCAGTACACAGCCAGGTCTGGTGGCCAGCAACGTGAGCGATCTTACTGAAAAGCTGCACTTCACTTGTATTTGCTATGCCGTGCTCTCCAGGAGTCCTGCTAGAGCACTTGCAGGTCTATTTCACAGCTCTGCTGCTGTAAGCTGAGCCACTCTGTGATTTTGTAAGTGAATTAATGGAGAAAAAAATATTTCTCATAGGCACACAGGTGAGCAGGGGAAACACAGTGGCGTTCAGAAGTATTTTTACTCAATTTACCCCACTGCAGCCTCATGGAAAAGGTGTAGAGGGTTCAACTATCCATCAGTCTACGCAGAACTAAGCCAGCTGTGCTGTGATCCCAATTCTTCCTCTTCCGCAGCCCAGGATGCTTTCCTTGCTCTGGCAGCGTTACTCATTTTCCCAACGGTGATCTACTTTAAGGGAGTTGATTTGGCCAAGTATTTTCTGCTGGCTGCGTTCTTCTGCTTGCTCAGGTCCTTGAACTGTGTCAGTGCTGGCACAGGAGCGGGCGAGAGAGGCTGCACCGCGAAGAAGGAAAGTGAAGGGTTTATCCTGGCAAGTGCAGCTTTCATCAGCCTAAGCCGCAGGGTGGAGCAGCACCTCGAGGTACCAAATCATGCAAAAACAAGGTGGTTTTTTTGCTCTTACCCTGCGTGGCTCAGCACAGGTCGGACAACTGTGCAAAGCACTTATTCAAATGCCTTCTGAGGCAAAGAGCAGGAGTTTAGGAATAATCTCCAGTTGTAAGCTCTGAATCTCTCAGCAGTTGTGATGCTGATTGACTCTTCTGTTAAATAAGTGTGTCCTGGAATAGGTAACCAAATCTCTTTTTGCCAAACCTTTGCATTTAAAGGATGATTGAACTACTTGTGACACAGTTAATTGTAAAGAGAAATAAGATTGTTGGATGAAAAGTCATAATCTTAATAAATACTGATTGAAAAGTTGGAGCAATATGTGAAATTGCCGTTGCATTTGGGAAGTTCAGCAGGTAATATTTTGAAGCTAAAGTAGAGTTATTTTTCAGAAAGTCTCTTTACAGAAATATGATGGTTTTGTGGTTGTTTTCCAAATAATGTGCCTGATGGTATTTCTGGTTCCTTTTAAATGGACTTAGGACTCCTGACTCGTCTCATTAACGCTCGTCTCATTTTGCCAAGAGGACGATGGTCATCAACGTGATTTGTCTGCAGCTTTTGAAAAATACAATTTCAGTCAATCTTGGGTACATGAAGGTGGGAGAGCAGGCATTCTACTCTCCAGGATGCTGATATTTAAAAATGGAATTTAGATAACTAGAGGAGGTCACTTGGCACTTCTCTTTTCCCCCTGTTTCTTATTTGAAATGAGCCCAGAGCATCCATTAAGAAATCCAGCACAGTGACTGTTACACAACCTTTTTCCCTTGCGAATATGTGCTACTGAGAGCATGAGGATTTCTGTGAAAGGTTGTGGTCCAGGAATAGAGTCATCCTTCTGACTCTAGGAAGGGATGAAACTATTTTGCAGGAAGGCATTTCTTTAAATTTTGGTCTTGCCAAGAAGGTATGTAACCTCCCACCTCCCCCCTCTGTTAAAATGTTTTTTAGATTTGCTCCAACTTCCCTAAAAATTCAAGTCTTCTCCTTATGTTTTGCAACAGGGAGTAATTTGGTACTTTCTGTAAGATGCACTTGGAATTTGGGATGTTAGAAGTTGCCTTGATGAGGGTGAGAAAATAAATCATCAAGTTCAAAGATTTCTCAGAATTGGGATGTATTATGCAGCTAGAAGGGCAAAGAATGTCATAGCAATGACATCCCGTCCTTTTAAAAACAAAGAATATGAAGTAGAAATGCACAAAATTCATCTGTTTTCTCTTTGGGTGGCTCTGGCTGAAGTGAAGAGTGTTTAAAACTGAATTGCTTTGGTAACAGGTACCTGGAAGAGGTCCAGAGCTGAGCTGGCTGCAAACGTTGGATTATTGTCTTGCCCAGGAATGGTCCTTGTTAACTGAACTGAGCTATAGTCCACGGTGACCCAGCAGAAGTTTCTGCGAATATTTCTGCATTAACAGCTTTTGTTTCGAGAGCCGTTTGTATCCCGGAGCTGTTGATCCCATGTATTTCATAAACACTAACATTTACTCTCAAGTTCAAAGAGATAACTCCCTGCATAAAAATGAATTGTTTGAGCAGCGTACAGTCACTCGTGCGGTTTATTGCAGAAGAGGTCACCGAGCTTATGGTGTGGGAGATTTTACAAAAAGATGAGCTCGTTTGATGAAATGTTTGCAGGTATGTGAGCAAGAAAAAACTCACCCGCTTCTGTCCGTGCTGTAGAGCATCAAGTTGCTCTGTACGTGGAGGGCTTTCATTTCAGGTCGGAGCATAGTTCCAAAGTTCTAGTTTTAAAGAGTCTTTGGAGTTTATGCCTAAATATTTAAGTAGCTAAATCCAGGTGAGTTAAAAGCATATACTTGACTGTCTTCTGAAGGAGGAGGAAGGTGCACAAAATCTGTAAAGAGCCCCATCAGCAAATAGTTTCAAAAAGCTGTTCAGCGTAGTCGTGAAAGTAGAAGTCAGCTCTGCTAGGTGTTAGGCAACGAGAAATTGTGCATTGAGGAAACGGCTGAGAATACAGAATAGAGGAATGCCATGGTCCCTATTTTGATATTTGGCAGTTGGCATCCAACCGGTGCCTTTTGAATCCTGGGCCATCATCATATGTTTTCTGATTTATACAACTGGAGAGCATGGAAGTTTTTGCAGCCTTTATTCCAGTGATGCCACTTGGAAGCCGTCCTTTTGCGAGCTGAAAGTTTTGCTGAGAAGGTTGTGAAGTGGCCGTCACGCCTGATGTGGAGTCGGTGTTCCAAATTGCCACAAAGCGTGAAGATTTCCTGCCCATAAATCACTTGTTTAGCCTTCATCTTCTTGGAACTGTTAGTTATTAGGATGATGTAGAAGAAATGGAAACTTGGCTGCGGATCCGTGCAGTATATTTTATTTTAAACATTTCCCTAGATTCTTGAACGGTTTTGTTAGGTCTGATGTGTGGGTTTTTTTTGGTTACTATCAATGTCCACTGCACTTTATTCCTGCTGTCAGCTAGAATTAGGAGATACTACAGGTCGTTCATCAGCATTTGTAGACATGTTTTATAGGACTATAAAACCACGTCTCTTTTGATGTGCTGAGCTTATTCACACTTGGTCCCTGCGTGACTAGCTTTAAAGGCAGCGAGTTGTACTCTTACTAACATCATAAAAATAGTGTGAACGGGAAAAGGCCAAACACTCATCACGTCCTCACTGCAAGACGTCTCATCTGACAGCAGCGCACGAGGGATTCATGCAGGCAAATTCCTGCTAATGTGGGAGAGTAGCTGATATCCAAGGGAAATGTTTTGAAATTATTTTGCTTAAAAGCCTTTCCGCTCCCATGTGATGTGCTTGTTGTGTTGACCGTGTGTGACATTTAAAAATACCGTAAGGTAGAATCTTTTATTTTCCTGAAGTTTACCAGCTCTTGCTGTTTCTTTCCTGAGATGAGATCTCAGCTTTGTTTTGGGGTGCCTGCGTGCTCCTCTTTAGTAATTATTTGTGATGTCAGAAATGACAGAATTGCCAAATTCTACAATTTCTCTTTCCATTAATGTTATTTTTTTTTTATGCTCATAGACAGGCATGTTTGCAGGTGAGCCCCTAGAGATGAAGCCATGTTCATCAAGAACCTCAGCTCTGCTTGGATAGGAACTCTCAAGGTTATATCCATTATGTTCAGAAAGGGCTGCAAGGGTATTAATTTCTTCTCTTCTTTCTCATTTTTTCTGCAAACCATAGTACTTGCCTTTTGTTGCTCTCTGTTCATACACATGCATCCTTTTACACCTCTCCTCTCATCTTTGTTCCTTTTTTCCCTTTCTTCAACACCACACTCAGCCTTACTCCAGGGCCCCAGCAAGAAGAGAAGGTGCAGCATTTATGAATATGCGTGTGTGGGGACCTGTCCTGGTTTTATCTGCGACAGAGTTCACTCTCTTCCCAGCAGCTGGTGTGAGGCTGTGTTTGGGTTTGTGCTGAGGAGAAGCTGATCACACACTGATGGGCAGAGCTGCTGCCAGGACAGTCAAGGACTTTCCAGCTTCTCTGCTGTGCCCGTGTCTGCAGGGGCAGGAGGAGCTGGGAGGGAGCACAGCCCCAGTGACCAGCCCAGGATTCGACCTTGGGTTTAGGACTGAGACCCAAACTGGTCCATGGTCTGTTCCATCCCATGCATGGCATGGCCAGGAGAGAGGTGAGGGCTCTCCAGAAGCTCATCCTTTTCGTTCCAGGTCAGCTCTCTTTCTCTCGGCCGTCTCACTCTAGGTGGTCCCTCTCTCAGGGTCGTCTCCCTCCCTTGGTCAGCTCTCAGTCTGGGGACACTCAGGCTTTTATCTCTGTTCTGGGATTGCAGTTTCAGAACTCTCCCTGCTCTAGGATTGCTGGCCAGGAACGGGCTGAGCCTTGGTCATTGGGTGGTGAACAGTGTCACTGTGTGTCACTCATTTGTGTATTTGTAGATGTTACTGTTATTATTTCCAATATTATTGTAGTTTAGTTATTAAGTTGTTCTTATCTCAACCCACGAGTCTCTTTTCCCTTCACCGCTTTAATTCTCTCCCCCATTCCTGGGAGGGGGCAGGGTGAGCGAGCGGCTGCGTGGTGTTGGCGCCCAGCCAGGGGTAAACCCATCACAGGACTTAACGCTGTAGGTGGGACGACAGCAGCTCCTTATCCCTTGCGAAGGCGACTGCAAGTCTGCGCACATACACTTGGAACCTACTGCTGCTGCAGCTCTGGACACATAGGCACCGCTTCAAAATGTGTTGTGTATCACTGGTAATATCCATAAAACATTTTAGCAACATTTACTTCACAGCGTGCTTCTCATCATCAAAGTGACTTAGTCATCTGATCTCACCAGGGTGATGCCGGTCGGTATTTTACACATGGGGGAGCTAATGTTTGAATGAGGGAAACAAATGGAAGTGTTTGGAAGTATTTCTATTATTTCTGATGTGCCTGGTTTGATAATGTAGAAGGAGGGAAATATTGTGTGAGGTTTTTAGTGGTTTTAGTAAAAGTTTGAGGGTTTTTTTTTGTTTGTCTCTCTTGAAATTATGGGTACTCTGTGCCATTGAGAATCAGGACATGAATATGCAAAGCACCCAACAAATATTGGAGATGAGCGTTTTGCTGATGATCTGCAGGCTTCAATATTTTATTTTGTACTTTTCTTACAGTCGTACTGACCAACAGCCTTTAGAAGTGGTTTTATTTAGGAAGTTTGCAAATAGTTCTCAGTGATTTTTGCGTCTTATGTCATCGGGTTTATTATATGTGTAAGCGTTTCAATGGATGGTGTGGACTCTGGTTATAAAAAATGAAAACTGGAGTCTGAAGTGGTTGGACTGTGATCCTTGAAGGTATATACATGACTGGCAGGGCATGGTTAGAAAGTATTTAAGCACAGAATCTGCCTTGGTATTTTTTCTTAGTTTGAATTTATTTTTTGGTTTATGAAATTTCTACAGTACCAGGCTTTTGTCAAGTTTTACCCAGAGAATGTAGGCTCTGCTTCTATATATCTTGTGCAAATGTTTATGTACAAACCGCCAGCAAGTGGCTGATGGTTCACCGGTGACCTCTGGACTGAGAGAGGCTAAAGAGCTCAAAGTGTGTTTTCTTCGCAGGAGATGACAAACCTCCAACTTAGGAGAACAAACCTCTCTCCTCCCCTAAATCCTTCAGTTAGGCTCAGTGCTGGTCTAGCAGTGACACTGTAAGTCAGAATTTTTTGACATCTAAATATGAATTAATAAAAAAAAAAATCCCGATTGATTTGTCAGAAATAAACTTGGGGGAAGCTGCTTTCTCTGTGTTCTGGTGGCTGGAATGAAAAATCTAAATGGCACTTAATACGTCTGTACTATCTTGCTGCTTTGTGGGAAGTACCCATGTTGGGTGGTCCGAAAGTGTCAATATGACGCGGACAGACTTGGAAATGGGCTGATTTTTTTTCTCTTTTATAAATGTTCTGATTTAATTTTAAGTGAACAAAAAACGACTATTAAAAAATCTGAACTAATATTACAATTTAAGTACAGAAAACAAAATTAATCTAGGTTTTTTTTT
>VZTO01009073.1:39512-51636 GCA_013400615.1 Syrrhaptes paradoxus | reverse complement strand
TTCCTGAAAAGATGGCATTTGTGGTATCAGAAGAAAAGGAAAAAGGCAGGGATTTTAAAGCCTCGTGTTTAATTCTCATATCTTGAACAGTTTCCTGTGGATTTCTCCCTCTGTAAACGGCTGCTTCTGGTGTTTTAAGGGTTTCGTTCTTTGATATCACAAGTAATCCTACATCTGTGAATTTCGTACAGGAAGTGAAGGTGGATATTGGTTTGGGGTTTTTGTTTTGGTTTGTTTATTTTTAAATGATGTGTTGGATTGACCTTGGCAGGCCGCCAGATGCCCATCAAGCCACTTGCTGACTCCTTCCCTCAGCAGGACAGGGGGACAATGGAAGATGAAAAACTCGTGGGTCAAGATAAAGACAGTTTAATGTAAGAAAGCAAAGGCTGCATGTGGAAGCAAAGCAAAGCAAAGCAAAAAAAAAAAAAAAAATTATTCTCTACTCCCCACCAGCAGGAGATGTCCAGCCACTTTCTGGTAAGCAGGGCCTACATGTATCAATTTCTTCGGAAAAAGAAAGACACCTTAAAAATTCAATCCCTTGTGCCCCTCCCTCTCCTTTGCCTTAACTTTTATTGCTGACCATGATGACGTATGGTATGGAATATCCCTTTGGTCAGTTTACATCAGTTGTCCTGGTAATGTCCTCTCCCAGACTTTTGGCCCATTTCTACCCCATAACCTTACAAACATTCTTTATTATTGAGAGGGTGAGTGGGTTACTGTGATAGGAATTTCTACTCAAAGATTTAATAAGTCAAAGGATTTTTTGAAGGCTTTCTTGCTGTTCAACCTGATTTGAAATTTTCGCACTTTTCATATTATGAAAGCGACCTTTTTTAACCACATTCCACTGCTAGGGACTTCCTCAAAAACTGGACAGGCATGCTTTCTGAGAGCTTTCAGGTCAGGAAAGGCTTATTCTTTGAAGAGCAGGAAATCACTGAAAAAACATTCTGTCTGAGATACTTCAGAATTTATCACAGTTTACTATTAACATAGAGACCTCGCAAAAACCTATATGAGGCTCTACCTTCATATTTTAGAACAAGCAGCTATTAAAATAAAAGTTACTTGAGACTTGCATGTTTGGCTTAAATCCCCATCACCTCAGACCCCTGGGAAATTAAGATTATCTATCTCAACTCTCACTACAAATTTCAGTGTCACAAGAGTTTAATTAATTAAACATTAAAAGTTATTTACTTTTATTGAGTCCGCACAGTGGCTTTTATGAATATTTTATGTTATGGTTATGGATCTGAATCAATGCTCTCTCAAACTATCACCTTACCTTAGTCAGAATGGTTGTTTTTTTATCTCCACTGGCCTTTGACTTGATAATATACTCCAAGTATTTACCTACATGTGTCATATTAATATCTATATTTTATATTTTATGTATGTAATTAAAAGACTTTACATTCTCATGTTTTCTACAGAAACTGATTCACAATGACCTCATTTAAATATTTAAATACTTGATCTCTTGTATTGTTTTCTTTTTTTTCTAGCCTTCATCTAGTTTCCTATCTAAATTGAAGCATTCTGAATAGATTTTGTCCTGTGAGAGTATTTTTCTTCTAATTTTGGTACCAATGTTATTTTTAAATTATAATTGTTTCTCCTTTTTATTTTATTACTATCCAGGTTCAGATCACTCAGTATTCTAGATTCAATGATGGTTACAGACTAACTGTTCCCAAGAAGGGTCCTTAATAAAGGTATATTTGCTCTTACATGTTAATGTGTAGTATCTAATGATGTTTTTAGAAGACATGCACTAAACTACTTGGTCAGAAAAAAATTCATCCCAGAAAAGTTTTTGAGATTTTTTATTTGCTTTCTTGAGTAAAATTAAGATCTTTTACAATTTATTTTCATTTTAAAGCAAACAGAAGGCCAACAGACAACACCCATATTAAGGGTGCAACTAGTTTCAATGCAGTATTAAGCAGTGAGGTTTGATGCTGGACACTTTTTCCCTGGGTAGGTAAGTGCCACAATCTAACATCAGTTGCAGAGGGTTATGCCCTCATTGTTACCTATAATCTCTTTTATCTCTCTACTGTGAAAACTGCATGTTTTCATGAAATTCTGTAGTTTTCACCCACATTTTCTTTTTGTCTTGTTGAAAAAAAATATTCTAGATAGCTGCAATCCCATTCAGTTAGGCTCTTACATAATATGAAATAGTAAGACATCTTCTAGTGAACTAGAAAAGGTGAACAAAGTGTACAAAGAGATTACATCTATACAAATAAACTGAACAGGACCAGAGGATAGGCTTAACAACTGAAATGGAATTGTTCATACCGTTAAAATGTTAAGGTGGTCCCTGTCACAGCTTTATTGAAGCTCAGTCAGCTTAGTGCAGACTATCTGTGCCAAGTGTGGGTATTAACATAAGCTTCAAAGAGTTTCTGGGGGCCAGCCTGGACATGTCTACACTGGTCTCAGGCACGCAGAGGTACAGGTGTGCTATGCCACAGGGGCTTCTCGGGCAGACAGAGAGGGCTGACTAGGAAAAAAATTATCTGTCTTAGGTTCTGTCACAGATTCGGGTTTTAAACTGAGACTACCTAGCAACTTTCCAGTGTTTTACTTTTGCAAGATTTCCATGAGGTAAATAAATACTGTTCACTGCATTTTGCAGAAAAGGAACTAAGGAAAAATGTTAATCATTTTGATTACTGAGCAAGTTAAATCATTTTGATTACTGAGCAAGTTACTGCAGAATAGCAGGTAATCATGAAAGTTGTCCCTTAGTTTCTAGAGTAACGACATATGTGCATACTCTTGCTTGGCAGAGCTGAGGTAGCTTACAAGGAGACACCATATCTTGCACTCTGAGCTTTCTTTCTAGGCTCTCCACCATCAGGGGTAAGAGGAAAGCCAATCCTCTCCTCAGATCTTGAACTTCCTAATTGCAATCTGGATGGCAGTTAAACTCAGTACTAGGAAGCAGTAGCAGCAATCATGAAGTAACAAATAAATGGTTTCTTCAACTGCCAGTTGTAGCTGAAGAAGCAGTGACCAAGCTTAGTGCAGCATCAGAGAAATTACCTATCACTGGGTAGTGGTATCAGCTAACACCTCTGACCTTACTTGGAAAATGTTTAGGAAACTCATGCAGGCAGAGATCATTACAGGCCTGATGGATGGTGTCTGATTGAGTCCAACTGCATCCTAGACCAAAACCAAATTTTTGTTTGTGTTCCTTTGTTTTTTCCCATAATTATGTACCAAGATTTTGATTTGGTCTGTACTAGATTTGAGTTATGCGGGTGAACAATAAGACAGCCTCATTTCAGGGTAAATAATAATTTCTGTCTCCCTAAGCACACTTCTCCAAGCAGATGTTTCTTCCAGCTGACACTTCTTGTGAGAATCAAAGCCTCCATACCAGGCTTAGAAGTAAATCTCCTCTCCTTGGCTGAAGCAGTGCTTGACAGAGGTTGTTGTATTTGCATCCATTCAGTGTTTGCTTTAAGTAACAAGCACATTTCAACCTATAATCACCTGAGCTCTGGTGAAGTGACTCGAAGAACCAAGATAAATACAATCAACATCTGTCTACTGTACCTCCGGCCTTTATCACCTTTTTGAAAAGGCCACTTCTTTGAAAATCTTCCTGATCACATCCACTCTTTCATGTCTAAAACAAACTACACTTGCATACGAATTTTGCATGGCTTCTGCTTTCAGTACTTCACACATTCATTTATTCCATTGTATTTTTTTCACGTCTTGGAAAAAAGAAATATTCACATGAAAATCATAATTGCTGCTGTGGTGCCTAAATAATGCATGTCTTCAGCGTTAATAACCTAAGCAATAACTTGATTTTTTAACAACCAAGAAAACTCGCTACTATTTCATGTTATAAACTGTGGGAAAAAAAAGTTTACACAAAATCTCTCTTTCTCTCTCTTTCTCAGCTTCTCTGCTTTTGTTTATGCAAGAAAAATACGATAAAATAAGACTACAAGTATTCAAACAAACTGAATGAATGAACATATTAGTAAAATCTCCAAACAGCAAAATGAATATATTAATTATTATTTTCTTAAAAATAATTTATACATAATCTGCTTTATGTCATCATCATTATCACCATGATTTTACCTTTATATTCCATGGTATAACTGTGCTAATAATATTTTTATTGAATAAGGGAAACAACACTTTACATAAATTAACAGGAATAGAGTAGTATTCTAATTATTTGGATCATCGCTTTACCTTACACCAGTTTGGAGATCTTAAATACCACAGAAATTGTTTTGCTCCTGATAAAGAATGAATATGTATTTATAGTGATTCTTATGATCCTATGTCTCTCTAGAAAGATTTCATCGTGTCCATTCAAAGCTAACTTCTATTTCACACATTTCTTAGTTTAAACCTCTCTCAGATGCTTCCAAGATGATTCTATGATTTTACAGTTTCTGTTTCTTGCTTTCTGAGTATGTTCTGAATGGGGATGGAGTCTTCTATTCATTATAGGAGTTACAATACAAGCTTTATGAGTCTAATATGTGGGAAGATTTTGTAAACTACAATACAAACATGGTAAAGTCTTTCAAATTTGTCTTTTATACTATGCAGTGTGACTTAACAATACCATGCATGAAACAGGTAAGATTAAAATGATCAATAATGTTATATTTTGCATATCTGAGTGAAAGCTTTGAATAATCTTTGTTAACTCAGCATGTTCAAATTGTCAAATGATTTCTGATAAGAATCATTTAATCTCACTTCCTATGACCTAAAAGCAAAGATATATTGAGACATACCTTGAGACCATATTGATGCAAGGTTGGATGAGGCTTTGAGCAACCTGGTCTAGCAGGAGGTGCCCCTGCCCATGGCAGGGGGGTTGGAACTCTCAGGTCCCTTCCAATCCAAACCACTCTATGATTCTATATTTATGCTATTAGAGACTTAAAGTGAAAAAGGAAATCTGCTTATTAAACACATGTATTGTGTTTTGGAAGACTCCTTTTTCCACTAATACACAGCAGTTTCCTCTAGCAACAGAAATATTGTGGGGGTGGAGGGGTCAATTGAAAAGAATTAAGATATATTTTCATTACATTCCAGAGTCTAAACCATGTATAGTCAAAAAGTATTTCAATGTTTTTCAAAATAGTTGTTTCTATAATCTGTGTATCCTTATAAATGCAGTGAGATAACGTTAGGCTGTCATTTGCTTTTACAGCTTCTTCAAATTTTATCTTTTTTTTCTTCTGCTGTACTAGCAAGCATGCTCACAGCTAGAACAGTGCCAAACTTTGAATTTAAGTACATCCACAATCAACATGAATTCAATTTAAATTGAACAAGTGATAACATTTCTGAATTTGTTCATAGTTATAAATATTGGCTCAGGAATAAAATACATCCTCTTTCTACCAGGAATGAAGCAAATATTTGAATTATCCAAACTGAAGTAATACTTGCATAGAAGATATCATCAGAAGACAAGTGAAGTGATTTCTCATGTGATCTTCAATACCATGAGCCTAGACCAACCAATGTACACAAACTGTAAAAACACCTGTGATAAATGATTTAGTCCCAAATGGAATTCCAAATAAATTTCCAATTTATTTAGCAAATAAAAGGCAAGCAAACAGCACTGGGCATGTGTGGCAGAGCTCCTGCTCTACCAAGACACACACACTACATTTCCTTTTTCCAGTTTTTATCCCTCATGGCCATATATATTAATGAAGAGGTGGGCCTATGCAAATGACCTTTAGCACATGCTCTCTTCACCTTCTAGGAGTTTCTGGGGGTCCCTGGGTGGTTCTGCCCCTATGTGTTACATATTCATAATAACAGGTGGGTCTATGCAAATAAGTTCCAGTAACACTGTGTAATCAACATTCCAGTAACTTTCCAGACCCTCCCCACAAGCTATCACACTTTCTTAACACTGTATAATTGACTTTCCAGTAACTTTCCAGACCCTCCACCCAAGCTTTTCATACTTACCACTGTGTAATAATGTTAATTTGGCAACAGGACATGAACTATATACATACCATTCCACTACCCATGGTTATACAAGGACAATCAAAATACTCAAAGGCCACCCTCACAAAGAGGGCAATGTCCCATATATGGCCTCATTGTTTCATACTGACATGAATCATATGAACATATTTCACAAAACCCAACCTTTATCTTGTTTCTTAGATACGTGTTACTGCTTTCCCCTATTGGCTCTAATAACACATCAACAAATTATTCCTGTTTGTAATAGTGTTTGGAAAATTATTTTACCAATTTAAGGAACATAGTCTAGGTTTAACATTCTGATTTTTCCTCAGATATACAGAGGAATATATGTATAGATGTGTCTATATACACCAATATAGAAATATTTACACTCAATGTGTTGTCTTGGCCTTGCTGTATGCACTACACACGGGCACCCAGTGGGGCCTCTGGTGGGCAAGCCTNCATCAGAAGACAAGTGAAGTGATTTCTCATGTGATCTTCAATACCATGAGCCTAGACCAACCAATGTACACAAACTGTAAAAACACCTGTGATAAATGATTTAGTCCCAAATGGAATTCCAAATAAATTTCCAATTTATTTAGCAAATAAAAGGCAAGCAAACAGCACTGGGCATGTGTGGCAGAGCTCCTGCTCTACCAAGACACACACACTACATTTCCTTTTTCCAGTTTTTATCCCTCATGGCCATATATATTAATGAAGAGGTGGGCCTATGCAAATGACCTTTAGCACATGCTCTCTTCACCTTCTAGGAGTTTCTGGGGGTCCCTGGGTGGTTCTGCCCCTATGTGTTACATATTCATAATAACAGGTGGGTCTATGCAAATAAGTTCCAGTAACACTGTGTAATCAACATTCCAGTAACTTTCCAGACCCTCCCCACAAGCTATCACACTTTCTTAACACTGTATAATTGACTTTCCAGTAACTTTCCAGACCCTCCACCCAAGCTTTTCATACTTACCACTGTGTAATAATGTTAATTTGGCAACAGGACATGAACTATATACATACCATTCCACTACCCATGGTTATACAAGGACAATCAAAATACTCAAAGGCCACCCTCACAAAGAGGGCAATGTCCCATATATGGCCTCATTGTTTCATACTGACATGAATCATATGAACATATTTCACAAAACCCAACCTTTATCTTGTTTCTTAGATACGTGTTACTGCTTTCCCCTATTGGCTCTAATAACACATCAACAAATTATTCCTGTTTGTAATAGTGTTTGGAAAATTATTTTACCAATTTAAGGAACATAGTCTAGGTTTAACATTCTGATTTTTCCTCAGATATACAGAGGAATATATGTATAGATGTGTCTATATACACCAATATAGAAATATTTACACTCAATGCGTTGTCTTGGCCTTGCTGTATGCACTACACACGGGCACCCAGTGGGGCCTCTGGTGGGCAAGCCTTGGCTAACAGCCAAACTCCCACCCAGCTGCTCGCTCCCAGCCCCTCTAAAGTGAGACAGTGGAGAAAACAGGAAAAACAGGAATGAGAAAGCTTGTGGCTTGAGATAAAGACAGGGAGTAAAGATAAGAGACAAGTACCCGCTAGTGTGGTGGACAAAACAGACTCGACTTTGGGAAATTAGCTTAATTTATCATCAATTAATAGAGAAGTTTAGTTACTGAGTTGGGTATTGGGAAACAAAAACCAAGAAAAAACCCCAAACATTACACACTGTGGAAAGTACCTTTCCTTCCCCTTTCCCATGCTCTTCATCAGTCCAGGTGCCTCTTGTCTCCTCTTTTGTATCCCTGCAAGTCACCCTCAGTCCCTTCCTGAGGCAACGGGGGGCACGAGGGGCGCTGCGCTCAGGAGAGAGCCGGTTCCTGGGCGTCCCCGTCCTCTCTCCCTCTGCTCCAGCGCGCTCTGCCCCTGACTTGTTAATTTTCCTCCTTTCATCACCTTTGTGTTCACTCTGTCATTTCTCACTCTCTTGTCCTCCCGCTCTCTCCCTGTGGCATCTTCTGCACTTTCTTAAATACATTTCCCCGAGGTGTCCCCACCCTGTCTGCGGGGCTCAGCCGTGCCCTGCGGTGGGTGGGCTGGAGCCGGCTGGAACCGGCTGTGTCCGGCACGGGGCAGCCCCGGCCTCTCCTCTCCGCACAGAGGCCGCCCTGCAGCCCCGCTGCCCGCGTTTGGGCTCCTGTTACCTGTACAGCTCCAGAAAAGATCAGAGCTGCAATCAGCTGCCCAGCAGTTATCACGGATATTTTCCATTCAGGTAAGTTCCATGACAAAGATTCTCAGCCATTCGGGTATGACATCTCTGTGCATAATTTGTACCCCTTCAGCCTCTATCTGCTGCGAGGGACCCTTCTACAGGACTTCGAGGTCGCTTCCTTTGCAGTGCATTGCAATGAGGCAGAGCAGACCTGACTCAGCCTCTCCATGCTTTGTGGCCCGTGTACCTTTGCCCCAGTTCTGATAAACACGTGGGTGAGACAGAGGTTGAACTGGCTTAAAAGGCATAAAAATCACTGTAAAAATGTGGTGTGTTTTTCATTATATTCCCTACTCCTGTATCTGTTTGGCTCCCCCCAATTCTTGTTTAATGTTTATATTGTGTTTGAAGACTAGGTAAATCCACTATTTCCTATACTAACTGACAAAACAAAGGCTTTGCGTAGTTGTATCACAATTTAGGTGACAAGACACATTTATTTCTAAGGGCAGCGCTTCAGACCAAGACGTGTGGAAGAGGAAGCGGTTGCTTTCTTAGCACATCTTCCACTCAGCTGCTAACCTTCTGCAGCTTGTGAATGAAATAAAACTAACAAAGGTGGAATTTCAAGCTAGGAAGACAGGCTCCGCAGAAGTAAATTTGATGGGGTTGCCATTGAGGGCGAGCCAGTGTGGAGTACCACATGGTGTTTCCACGGGTCCCTGTCTGGTTACAATCAGACTTTAATGATCTCTATCCCTTATTGATGTGCCATGCTCACTGATTTATGCATTAACTCTGGAAATAGCACGATAAATAAATTATTATTTTTTTTTCACTTTTTACTGGATATTGGCACCAGAAATATAAATGCTACTGTATGTATTTCCCTGATGAGTGTGCTGTGGTACTCCTTCCTGTCCTCGCTGACTTTTATAACCATCAATCCCCCCACCTATAAGAGAATTAAGCCTCTTGGGAGAAGTAAACATGTTTTGCTTAGATCTAGGTTTAAAGAAAGGCACAATAATATCACACTATCTTGTGTCTTTCTTCCTACTCTTTTTCTTTCTAGAGCAGAGGCTTTTAAGTGCTGCCGTAGTGCCATGGGATTCATACTGAAGATTCCTTTGAATTGCAGTTTCATGTTTTAACACCTACCTCACACATAGCTCTTTGTTAGGGTGGGGAGTTATATAACAGCCTGTGGATCAAATGAAAGCACAGCAGCAGTAGCAGCAGTTCTTTATGGATGAAAAGTGTTGGGGTCAAACTCAGATGTGATTTCAGCAAAAAGAAACTTGTGTGTCCTTACCAGTTCATCTGTTCAGAAGGTCCATAATTTTTACCTCAGAAACATTAATTGTTTCTGCATTCGTAGCTAGTCACTGAAGTTACATGTTAGAAAACTTTGAAGTTCTGCTAAATAGACAAAAAGATAAATAAACTGGAAAAGGACAATTTAAATACCACCATCTGTAGTGAAGTTCAGCCTTGCTTTTTACTGCACACAACAGTAAGCCCAAGAATATTCACACCCTACTGATTTTTATTGTCTTTAAGCTAAATTTTCTATTATCCAATAAGATGAAAGGATTTTTTCTTATCGGGTTTGTGTCTTTTTTTTCAGTAATGATGCCTACTAAACTTAGTCATGAGCAATCAACAAAAGTAAGATCTACAAAAGAAATGAGTCCCTACTTTGATTGATTTTATTGTTTTTTCTTGAGTAAGACCTGCGTGATACACTCTGTATGAAAAATCCTGAAGGTAGTAGTGAGAAGAAAGATTTTTCAGCTTTTGTATTGTTAATAAAATATATAGAAAGGGAAAAAGGTCATTAAAATACAGTGAATATCACAGTGGCTTTGCACTTACAAAACAAAAGCATGATTTCAGGGGAAAAAAAAGAGGTTTCTCATTTATATTAGTGACCTGGTGAGTGTCCCAATCTTTTTTTTTTTTTCTTTTTTCTTTTTTTTTGTAATTTTAGGAATAGACAAGACAATTAAATCATGCTCTGTGAGGTTATTAGAACACAACTTTGTCTATGCTGTCAATGCTAATTCTAAACTATATTGTGTTCTTTATTTCTCATTAAAATTGAGAAAAAAGAAGGGTTTTATTATGACTCTTCTACCTTAATTTAGGTTTGCTTAGTTGGTTATTTTTATTCATTTGCTTGAAATACTACATTTTCCTTTATTGTTTGGATCTGGGTTACTGTCAGCTTTTCTGATAAGATCTTAGTAAGATTTGAAAGCTTTTACTCGAATATTTTGTTCCTATGTCCATTCAGGGAAATACAGAAAAAGGAGGCAAACAATACATTGCATAGACATGTGGTTTTAAAACTGAGATAAAACAACATTTGGGAACAATTGTTTTCTGAAAAGCCAGTTAATAACTGGAGCTTTTCTTTTTTTAATTTTTATTTTTTAATTATTCTAAGCATTTGAAGATGTTCCTTATAAAAAGAGGATTATTTTTACTCAAGTAAATTGTTTTTAGAAACAGAATGTTGATCACATATTTTAGTATATCAGATCTTGCATACTGCCACCTTCAGGCAAAATAAGTGGAATCCTATTATTTTTCACAACTTTTGTTCAGTTAAGTATTCTAGATTATTTTCATCTTACAGTACTGTAAAATTCAGACCTATTTCTATATGTGTTTTAAGAATTATTCTCATCTGAGAAGTAAAACAAAAATCCTTCCTTTCTGCCTGTCTCAGTACATTAACATTAATAAACTTAGACTCCCTTGTATGAAATACTACTAACAATGCAACGGTAATAGAATAACCCAATGAATCCTTTCATCATCCCAAATTAACTTAATCTGATGGAAGACTTCTACATAAAGGATAGACTCCCCATAGAATATTCAGTATTTTAGTAAAATACAACTCAATGTGTCTTGACGTATATATGTATATATATGATTTTTGATCTCCTAACCCTTTAGAGAAACTAGTCAGTCAAGCACAGTGAATGCACAGAAAATTTACTCCTCACTCCAAAATATCTTCACAATTTGCTCTAGAATTTACTTCTGATTGTGCTCAGTCTTTTTTATATTACTCTGTGTTCAGGAAAATTTAAGACCATGAGACAAAGTAGCAGCCTTCCTATAAATAAAAAGCAGTTGGCAAGAAGAAAACAATTAACTGTTCTTTATTCCATTGGCCCAAAACTAG
Source organism: Syrrhaptes paradoxus (assembly GCA_013400615.1). Classification (NCBI taxonomy): domain Eukaryota; kingdom Metazoa; phylum Chordata; class Aves; order Pterocliformes; family Pteroclidae; genus Syrrhaptes; species Syrrhaptes paradoxus. The sequence continues at coordinate 40,200 of VZTO01009073.1, read as the reverse complement.
TGGGCTTAATTTGCAAGGAGGGATATTTAAGTTAGATGTAAGAAAAGGTAAGGCCCTATGTATTGTTAAGGGTAATTAAGCCTTGTAACACATTGTCCAGGGAGCTTTTAGAATCCATATCATTGATATTTAAAAAAAAATAGGTAAAACAAACGTGTCAGGAATACCTTGGCTACAGTTGGTTCTGTCCTAGGGCAGAGGATTTGATTGTATGATAAAAAAGTTCCTTTCCAGGTCTATTACTTGCTGTGTTTGGTAACACTGCAAATACTGAGATAGTCATATCCACTTTTCTAAGACAATACTGGAAAACAATTAGAAGAGATCAGTGTGCAGTAGGACACATAGCAGTATCAATTATAGTGTCTGGCCTTCAATTTAGTACATGCTGGCATGGACTTCTGAAGAGCCTTAGCCTCCTCCTTAGCCTGTTACTGCCCTACTGTGTAAACAGAACCATGTGGCTGTGGGGGTGAGATGATAGCAGTAGTGACAAGCAGAGCAAAGAAAAGCCTTTTTAGCTGTTTGTTGTAATTTGAGGGAGTTTTAGCAAAAAATTATAATCATAAAACTCCAGCTTGTTTTTTCCTATGTTTTGTTAATTGTGCCAATCAGAGCATTATTCAGTCTCCCTGAGAAGCAAAGCAGGTTTAGGTTGTTTGGTTTTGGTTTTTTGGGTTGTTTTTTT
>VZTO01009073.1:2799-39488 GCA_013400615.1 Syrrhaptes paradoxus | reverse complement strand
TTTTTTTTTTTTTTTTTTTTTTCAGCCCAAGCAGATACATTGGTTAATCAGGCAAAGTTCCAACATTGCAGCCTAAAAGCTATGAATCCTGGACAGTTTGAGAGTTCATCATTACTTAAGTTGGAATTGCAGCTACTTTGACAAAAATTATGTCTACATCATACTCTCTTTAGTGAGTTATATTACCATAAATCTTCACATTCTACCACATTCCAGATTTCATCAGGGCATTCCAATCTGAAGCAGTAAATGTGGTTTCAAAATACTCCAAAATTAACTGGAAAGGGCATTTCAGAAGCAAGGGTGCCATGAACAGCTAGCACATATAACAAAATAAAGCTCATTGTAGGATTTTATTGACATTATAGTAGCCTACACCAGCGAAAAAACTGTTAACATTGCTAACAATATTTCCAGAAGGAATTTTCCATAGATAATTATAAATAATAACCTTAACAATCAAAATTTTAGTTATAGTCATCCAAATCTATACCAAATAACTCAAAGATGCTGCTAAATGTTTTATGTTTTTTAACTGAAAATAATTACCTACCTATTAAAAAACTATTTATTTCTTGTTTCAGACTTTCAGTGGAATAATATATGTCTAACTCCAGGCTGACAAGTATAATTCTGCATTGTTTTAATTATGAAATTTGAGTTCCACTTCCAATGGAATATTTTTCAGTGTACATATACTTCGAGTTCTTTTAGTAAAAAAAACAAACAAGTGCTCAGCCTCAAGGAAAATTTGATGTCATTGGATATCTAAAATGACAGTAACAAAATAATTGGATACTTTTGAAAGTGTTGTCTGACATATTTCTGGGATTCACTATTTGTCAGAAAAACGTGTCTTTGAGTAGGTATGTCTTTATAGTTTTCTTATAGTTCATGCCGTATGGGATAACTTCACCTCAGAAAACACTATGCTCAAGATGGTTTTCTTTCTTTGTAACAAAACTAACAGTTCAGAAGCACATTTGTACCCTTCTCTTTCCTCATTAGGGAGTGAAGATCCTCCACATTTAGCAGTTCTGCATATTTTTAAAATAAAAAGAACAAGTTACTGAAAGGGCTGTTTTTTTAAATATACATCTCATTCTACATCTAAATTACATGCCTGTTACCTGTGTAATACTCATATTGATTTGGTCAAACCCTAACTGGTCTGGACTGTAGTAGGACGAAGTTATTCAAGTGGGCTTTGCATCGACAATGGCATGCAAACATGTAGGCTTCTTGGCAGTAGTAGGGCAATTCATGAGAAAAGTGGGATGTTTGGGGGTCTTTTAAAGATGCTAACAGGCAATGCTTGTATTTTATTCTTCCTTTTTACTGTTTTATACATTCCTATGGTATACACGTTGATTTTAGATTTCTCTTTTACTACCCAAACGCAGAAGCAAAATCCACACTCTAGCATTGGGCTTGTAGTTTGCCTCTTTTCCTCATAAAGGGGGCTGATTCTGGAATGGTTTGTTGAATAGTTGTTCGTTCCAGTAGTGGGCATCATCCCTACTTCTCCTATGCGGAAAGTGTTATTCCCTAATATGTTTCTCAGGTTTTCAAGCCCCAGCTGCATTCCTCAGAATAGCCACGCATCTGGTCTGTCCCTTCCCTTCAGGCTGCTGGAGCAGCTGATCAGCTAGCTGACTTTGGTACTTTGCTTCTTAGCCCGTGATGGCAGCGATTCCACCCCAACAGAGGTGGAAGAATCCAACGTGGGTTGCTGCTTTAAGGAGATGGGAGAAGGGCAGGGCAGCTCCCCATATGAAAAGTATATGGGAGCTCACTGAGAGAGCAGAGCAGAGAAAGGGGTGTCTCAAAATTAAAATCTGACTTTTGTGATTGTTCTATTTACCACAATCTAATATTTGTGATCACCATAAAGGCTTTTCAGTGTAGGCTTGTAAAATTCCTTTTATTTCAGATAAGACTAGGATAATGACTTAGGGTCTCTGTAAGAAAACATTTGCATTTTAGTTTCCTCAGAAAAATTATACCCCTTGGGTCTGCCACATTCATAGTGACAAAAAAAATTCAACAATCCTTTCAGCAGAAGTACTTTTCTCTGTACAGCAGTCTATGCATAGATTTTTTTTATGTCTGTATTTCATGGTTATGAAATTTTCAAATTTGCAACAAACGTGTCAGTGAATCACCCAAAATTTCTGACTGTTATTGTTTTACAATGCTGTCATAATGATTCATTACTGTATGGGTGTCTCTGATACAGCAATCCCCTGGAGGAACTTCCTGACCTTCTGTCACTCTATTATAGTTTTCTTTTTGTAAAGAGAGTGATCAGAGTTTAACAATTTGAAAAGCTAATCCAATATTTAGCTTTGCAATTGATAACATCCTCATGATGCCCAAAGGTTTCCAGGTTGTTTTGGTTAGAAATATATTAATTTTTTCTTAGTTTCTGGTGCATAGTTCAACAGCATGCAATCAATGCAATATTCATAATTTACTTTATGCTGAGCAAGTTGCTTACATATACCATTCTATTTTAAGAGTCATCCTAGAATGCATCTCTTCTGATAATGCCATCCATGGTGTGAATAGCAGAGCAGAAATATAAAATTCAAATTAATTAGAAAAATAATTCAGAAAATATGAGTATTAAATTATAATGACCTTCTTCACAAGGTAAGAGAAAACATTTTCCTAAATACTTAAACTAAATTAAATTTAATTCTGATTCATTTATCTGAAATATGGATGAAAATAAAATACTGTAAATTATAAATGTTTCCTGATGCTAAAATAAATACACTGGTAGTTATTTTTAAAGAGAGTTTTAAGTTGCAACAAAGTTCATTTCTCATCAAGTGAAACTTATCTACTCATATTTTCAAGCTGACATTTTATCAGGTACATAAAGAATATTTTAAACCAGTCGTGATTTAAAAGTTTTAAAAAGGAAGGAAGGAAGAAAAATAAAAAATCACTTAAGAAAATTATATCATTTGAACACGCAGTAAAAACAGATATTACGATCAAAGTATAAGACATTCAAAATATAGAGTCAGTTTGAGCATATCAACAGCCATAAACACAGTATAAAAAGTACACAAAGTACTTTAGTTATATTTGATTGCTTCTTTGTTTTTCAAATAAGTGTTAGTTAATTTTATAGTTAAATAACAATTTATATTCTACTATGCTACTTTTGCTTACTTGGAACTCTTTCAAATTTAACTGTAGAATATGTTTTCAGAATTGCAGCTGATGAAGTTAGCATCAGTTTATTGAAATTCATGAGCTACACTTCCCTATCCTCAATAATCTGGTTTTTGGATCCAGATTGACACTGGAGACCCTCTCACCCCATTTTGGCTTCTGTGTATATAGTTTGTGTGTGAGCAAGGAGTTCCCCTAAGTGAAAAAAAAAATAGGCAACATAACCATACTCAGTAATGAAACATTTTTACTTGTCTTTTAAAATGTTAGTCAGAAGCTGAGTGGAGCCTTCCATTGCATTTCCCTGGTTGGAAAGTCTTTAATTCCACCTTGACAGTGGAATACTCTTTTAAAGGAGAAGTTTACATCAAACAACAGATTTAATTATGAGGGACTCTTGGTTTATGTTGTATGGCAGACATTTTAAAAACAGCTGCACCCATCTTTATGCTTGGCATATTTTTCCTTAATTGATTAATAGTTCCTCAAATTATTTACCCTTTGTACATTATAACTTCCATTTCACAGTTCAAAATTAAGTCTCTTTTTTGTACATTGTTTTTTACTGCCAGCACTGCGGATTTAAAGCTCACATCCATATAAGAAAAATACTAGATTTTGACAAACGTGATTTTTTTTAACCTTTGCAGGTGATTACAAATAATCCCATATGTTCGTATTTAGAAGTTGGGTTGCATGTATGTGTACAAACGGTCTAGTTCTCTGTTGTGGTCTTCTTTCCCGATGTAGGTGAAGTAAGAGACTGCAGAATGAAAACAAATGAGAAATTAAAAGCAGTTGGAATTATTTATCATTTTACAGGAATGCAGTATACTGTGACACTAAACTAATCATGCTTTGTGTTTTAATAAATCAACTCTGTTTGGAAATAATGGCAGCTGTAATAATAACAGTAATAACAGTACTCTTAGTAGTAGTAGTTGTACTAAAATGCTTAATAGCACAAGGCTCAGAATTGAACTGGGCTTGTAGAAATATGCCTCGGGAGTCAGACACACAGAGAATCCATTTTCCAGCATCACATTTCTTGAGCATATAGTCAAAGGAGAGGGGTAAACTGCACGATTACATGACGCAGATTAAACTAGGCACTAGCCATGTGATATTTGCTGCAGGCAGTCTGCCTGCAAGATGTTGATGCAGAGAGAATGCCTCCAGGAGTATTAGACAAGTGTGGTCAGGAACAACTATCACCTTACACTTTTAAATGGAAGCAAGACACGTATCCCATACACAGGTTTCAGAGTACAAAAAGAGCAAAAGAGAAGCTGTGCACAGGTTATCAACTATTTAAAACCACAGCACATTTCCATGAAAACATGTTTTCTACTGACTCATGGTTAAAGATTAGCGTTAATTATAATAAAATATAATATAATAAAATATAATATAATTATAATAAAATTAACTTAGAGGTTACTTCAAGCTTAATGCTGCAGATATGTGAGATACTCTAAAATGGACTCAGAAAACTAATTCAAACATGGGGTGAGTAAGAAGGTTTGAAGTATACCAATACATATTTTACATTAAAAAATGCAAAAATCATGTCTCATTTGGAAAACATCACAATGCTCCCAGAACTACTCTACTGCTAAGACACCTCCTCCTCTGCCTCCCTGCTCCCCCAGAATATCAAGTGGTTCCAGCTGCATGAGAATTTACCTTTGTTAGGGTAGCAGTTCTGGAATTTGTCTTTTAACTGGCACTGGGTCCCATCAATGTCCTGTGTAAGCAACAAGAGAGCAGGAATGTGGAAGTCTCAGTTCAGTAAGCAGCCAGAGACATAAATCTGGAAACTGAGGTCTGAGTTTTGGGAATTTAAGCCAGCCAAGAAGGTGAGAAATTCAGAGCTGCCAAAACGTGCTGGTTTTGCCTGGGATATGGTTAATATTCTTCATAGGAGCTGGTATGGGGATATGTTTTGGATTTGTGCTGAAAACAGTGTTGATAATACAGGGATGTTTTTTTTACTGTTACTCCTGAGCAGTGTTTACACAGAGGCAAAGCCTTTTTTGCTTGTCACACCTCCCTGACAAATAGTAGGCTGGGGGTATGCAAGAAGTTGGGTGAGGGATAGCTGACCCCAAATGACCAGAGGGATATCCTGTACCGTACGACATGTTCAACATTTAAAAGCTGGGGGAAGAAGAAGGAAGGGGGAGGTCTTCAGAGTTATTGTGTTTGTCTTCCCAAGTAACCATTACATGTGATGGAGCCCTTCTTTTCCTGGAGATGGCTGAACACATTTGCTTGCTGATGGGAAGTAGTGAATTAATTCCTTGTTTTGCTTTGCTTGCACACATGGCTTTTGCTTTGCCTATTAAACTGTCTTTATCTCAGCCCACAAGTTTTCTCACTTTTACTCTTACTTTTCTCTCCCCCTTCCCACTGGATGGGAGTGAGTGAGAGGCTGTGTGGTGTTTATTGCCAGCTGGGGTTAAACCATGACAGTCCCTTTTGGCACCCAACATGAGGCTCAAAGTGTTGGAGATAATGAGAGATTTGATTGGAACATGCTGGACTGAATTTGTAGCTGTTACTGTTATTTAGCTCTTTAATTGGCAGGCTCCTGTGCTTGCCATGGGGCTTGCTTGCCTTACTGTATATTAGAGTCTTGTGCTCATTAGTGGCTGCTTTTTGCTTTTGCTGCTTGCTGTACTGCTTTACTGCTTATCACGTTACTCTGTCTGCTGTGCCTGGAAACATCTTGAGAACAGCAACAGCGATGCACCGGGGCTGGCAGGTGGCCAGGGCATCTTTGCTGTTTCTGTGCTGCTGCACTGCACAGGCTGGAACTCCAGTGAGAACTGGCATTGAAGGGACTGTGACCTGGGGATGAGTCCATGCAGGAGCAGGACACCCCAAAGCATCTGTGGCTGTAGATAAGTCCACGTCAGAACAAGTCTATCTCAAAGTGTCTGTGGCCATGGTTGTATTAGTGGCATCATAAGTATACCTCCATAACCGCTCTCTCTTTTCTAGTTACTAAGGAAAGAGCCAGCCAACTAGTTTAGGAGAGATTAAATGTTCCAAGAATGTGGATATCACAGTCTCTGCATTGCAAGAAATAAGTAAACCTGGAAATTAAAGTGTCATTGGAAATCTACTTAAATCTCATTGAATCGTAGTGATATTTATATGTCTAAGAAATGTGCTTTCAAATTTATATTCTAAACTGTATAGAAGTGCCTTTAAAATGCACTTAAATTATGGCATGACCTCACTTTTGAAGATGGCAACTATACTCATCACTCTCATCCCTTTCAAAGGCTTACCTTGTGGTCTTTGCTGTAAGGTGAACAAGAATAGCTCTAGCCCTTTGACTGTTAGGAGGCTGAGTTTTACGAGCTATGTTTAACTTTATAACCTGAGGCTCTTTTCCACCTTCAGTTACTTATGCGGAAAATAAGAGAAAATTCACAGGTCTTTGTTGCAATTTGATGTTATTCTTTTACTTCATCTTTTATTTCATAGCATAAGAATAAATCCTACACAACTGTTGTTCTTCTCTGACAAGCATTGTGTTTTATAAAGTCAATCACTTTGACCAAATAACTTATAACAATATTTCATTATAGTTCTCAAACTGTTATAACTGATAGTTCTAAATGTAAAAGACCTTTAAGACTAAATGTAGCTTCCTGATTAAAACATTTTTTGAAGTTAAAACCCTGCTGTTAGGCACAAGAGCTTTTAATCATGTTCAATAAAAGACTATACTATTGAAAAAGACTCTTCACTGTCGCTTGCAAACAAAGTCAGAAGATGACGTTTTTATTTTTTCTTGTTCTAAAGAATGAAGTGTAAGTAGTTGTTATCAAAACACCTGGAAAAATTCTTACTACATTTACAGTGATGAGGTATGGAAGGAGAAAGATGGTGCAGTGATTAAAAAAATAGAGAATAAGTAGAACAAATGCTGCAGCCATTGTTTACGATACTTATATGAAAATGAAGAGAAAGATTCTGTCTCCGGCTAGTATTTTTGTTTTTAAGAAAAAGTAATAAAGTGTTATTACACTGAATTGTTCTATTTTAAAGAGTTTTTAAGTTCTTGCTGGGAACCTGTCTGTGTAGAGTTTATGAATTATGTGTAATACTGAGGACTCCTTAATTCAAACCTTGGGAAGCATGGGAATACAGAGGTGTAAAATGCTGAAATCCGAATACAGCCATGTGCTAGAGAAGCACAAGCTGATCTTTGCCAGAGCTGCATGACATCTTCCAATTATTATTGCTTATGAGAAAAAACAGATACAGATAAACAGACAGTACTTGATTTAATTTTTATGAAGGCAAGAGTATGAAAATAGATGCCATTGAGATCACAAATCACATTATGAAGCAGATACGCATAAAGAAGTTATACACACTGTGTTATGAAACCCATTTGTTAAATCATTAAATACTTATATTTTACAGAGAAACTGTAACACATATATTTTAAAATGTATGCTAAAATATATCTCTTTATAATACAGCAGATCCACCAAGTAGATAATTCTCAGATAAAATATGGTGTTAGGCTCAATGCATATTATATTAAAAAATAATAGAAATATAACACTTTCTATATTTTTCTTATAAAACCTGGCAATGTTAGAAATTAGGAAATTCATTCAGTTTCATTACTTAGACTTAACCTTCTTACATCTATCATAACCTCAGCTTATGGGTCAGCTGAGTATAAATGTAGCAATAGACTTCATAGCCAAAAAAATGTTATAATAATCCACTCTGTCATTTTATTTAATTCTGGCCTTTAAGTAATAGGTAATTAATTCATTTTTCTCTATTTTTGCTGGTAGACTGTTACATATTTCTTACAAAAGCATTGAGACCTGCAAAAAATATCAAGTGAATCTTGAATCAGGTTCTTTCCTGTACTTGACTGGACCGTAAAGCCTTGACTGTTGAGTGCTTTATGGTTTTTGCTCTTAAAATGTGTCTGATTTCAAGTTTAATTTTTTACTAGATTCATTTAGCATACCTTGTGTCTTGCTATTGCTCCTATTTTCTACACTGAAAAATCAGAGGCATTCTCCTCTACATATTTTTATGTAGTTTATGGGTCTTTCATCTTCTCTCCTAAATGCTCAGGCAGACTGTAGGTGAAATCCAGCTCTAGACTCAAACATTTGCATTTACATCTTTGTATCATGTGTATCTATCTACATGTAAGCTAGGTAGATGTTTAAGCTTCCATTAGAGTCCATGGAGATCTAATCAACAGAGTCAAAGACCCTTAGCAAAGTCTTCAGGCAGATGTGTCTGCTTTAGAATGAGATAAATGTTCCTCTGGATGCCATCAATTGTATTGATTAAAGTCACAGTCCAGTTGCACAATTATATCTATTCCATGCCATTTTAGACACCCTAGAGCATCTGAGATATACATGCTGGACTGGTAAATGTGACACAGGACATGCAGGAGAGACGTGAGCACCTAGAGTGATACCTACAGGGCAAGTATCTCAAATGCACCAGACACCTAGGCACAGGAAATTCAATCCAGCCTAAGATACATACTGAATCTGTAATCTAAGCTGAATCATTCAGGCTGCTTGTAGATACCTACACTGCAGAGACCTCAATGTAGATCTGTATCTAAAGCAGCCACCAAGCTTGCATGGGCTGAATCCAAACTTCTGTGGAACTGTGTTTCAGTCCTTGTACCATTTTTGCAAATCGTGTCCAAACTCAAGGAAGTTTTAAAGTGAAGAACTGACCGTGATTTTCCAACAGGGATCTTATTAATGCTGAGTACACGTGTAACATTGGCCTTTTGTTCCTGCTTAACAGTCTTCTGCATGGATGTCTTTAGCTCTTTTTTGTTAATGAATCACATTTTGTATAGTTGGTCTTTCACGATGATCCTCTAAATCCTTTTTCAGAATTATGTCTTTTCACTGTCCATTTTGGCTATATTGAGATGAAAAGCAGTTGCAAAAGGTAAACTCTTTTCTTTTTGTCAACTTTTCATGACACTCTTCTTCACATACCAAGATGAAGAATCTCCAATAAACTAAGAATTAAAACTGGTCTAGTATTTAGTTTTATCTGTAGGCTGGTGGGGGATGAAGGCACTTGGTGAGGTTCATCTTAAACCTCAGGGTGATGGTTTAAGAGCCTCAGCCCCTGCTCTAACCTGTGCAGCTGAGTTTCCATTCCCACCAAGCCAAGCCAGAGAGCAGTGGAAGCACAGATTCAAGCAGGAAACCCCTGCGCTGAACATGCTCATGAAATGTCCCCTCAGAAATGACCAGGGCAGGAGCTGCGGCTGTGGGCAGCTCTGACCCACGCAGCACCCTCTCATCATCAAAAGGATCCTGCCCTTGCTCGTTCCACCCACAGCTTCTCCCCACAGCGCTGTGGGAAGCTCCCTGGGCAGGCTGAGAGCTGACCCTGGCAGGTGGCAGAGTCCTTGCCCCAGCACACGGCCCCTGGGGTGGAGGGACCTGCTCTGAAGGACAGCCCTGGGAACCCCTGGCTGCACACCCACCTTCACACCCTGTAGCCATCCCTGGGTGAAGGCAGCCAACATGCCCTGTCTGTGTGACAGTGGAGCCGGGAAGCCTTCGTCTGTAGCACATACTTCTCCTCCATGCCAGCCAAGGGATGTGACAATTCTAGGAGGTCCTTCCAGGATGTGCTGAGCAGCCAGATACTTGGTGTGTTAGGGGCAGTGAAGGTCTCTCCTCCAGGGAGCTCTATGCATTTTCCCACCCCAGGCTGCTTTTAATCTCTCCCTGCCTCGCTCCTCTCCCCTCGCTGCCTGCAGGCAGTGCCCTCAGCCCTGCTGCGCTTTGCAGAGGAGCTGCTCCTGGGCAGAGCTGTCTCTCTGCAGCGCTGCCCACTTGCCATCAGCTCCCTCCCTCCATCCCCGCAGCCCAGCTCAGCAGCAGAGGACCAGCCCAAGGCAGCACTTTCTCTGCCCCCTCTGGGTTCCCTCCAGATGTCCCTGGGGCTCCAGGGGAACCTGCTGGGACAGAGCCTGAAGTGACCACTGATGTTCCCTCCCACAGCTGGGCAGACACCTCCAGCAGCAGTATTTTATTTTTCTCTATTAGAAAAAGATTTGGGCATGAGAATCACCTTGTCTTGTCCCATCATTAGGCAGCACACCATGAAGGGTGCAGGGAAGGATCTAAGCTGACCAAGCTGGGGGGAATGTCCTCACTGGTGAATTTAGACATTTTAGTCTGGGTTGGTGGTCATAGGGCTAGAAAGACGGTCATCTCTCTTCTGTCCATGCCACGTCTCTGCTCTCAAGCCAAGCCTTTGCACACACAGGCTCTTGGACACTAGGTACCAGGTTTCCTTATGGCAAGTCAGAGCTCTCCTGGTGCCACAGTGTATGTGCTTCAGCCCAAATGTGCCGCAGTGCCCTCAGCCAGGGACACAGATGGGATGAGCTGCAGCTGTTAATGTCAGAGACAGAGCTGCGACACTGGTGGAATCAGTTGCGAAGGCGTTGGACAGAGCTCAGTGCAGCTGGTCTTGAAGGACAGCATCCTCCAAGCACAGCAATAGTCCAAATGAAAAATCAGTCTAAACCCATAAGGTGATTCCAGGGAACCATGATGAGTGTTTGCTACTTCAGCAATGGTTAAAACAAACAAAGATACTGTGTGGCCACTGCTGCATTTCTGAGATTCTCTGTGTCTTCTTTCCTCACTCCTCACCAGCAAGGTCTCCCAGCCCTTGCATGCCTCAATGCAGGGCTCTGGAGGAGAACAACCAGCAGGATCCCATTACCCCAGCATGCTGGCAACAGGGGTCCTGTGGGTGGGGGGCAGGACGCTGCCTGGATGGCAGGGCTGCTGGAGGCTGCTGGGACGGCACAAAGCCTTTTCCACGTGCCTCCCTCACCTGGCCATGGTCAGATTTTTGCATCAAAAAGTGAACCAGCAATAAAACTAGCAGAACATCAGAGGCTCAAAGGAAGCAGAGATATAGGTCTTGTCAGATAAACTTAAATAAATATATATGTTCTAATAGTAGTTTAATTCCTCCAGAATACAATTCTACCATACAAGAACATGCTAACAATTTTGCTCTTCTGAGCTTACAGATAAACCTCACTGTTTCAGTAGACTTCAAAAGGGGGGCAAGTTATTTATATGAGGAAAAAGACAGTCAATAAAATACTGCTGTAAAGCATCTTGTAAGAATGGAGGGTAATTTAAAAATCAATTAATTGTTCAGCTTCCAGTGAATAGAAATAAAATGCTATTTTTTCATAGGTGCCTTTGTAGAACTCTTTTGCTATGTGATAAATGTAACACGCAAAAAGCCCTTTCTGCAAATCCATCTTTGCCTTTTGTTGCAACCATTAAATGTCTAAGTACTGCAATCAATCTAGAAGTACTATAAGACTATCAGCTGCCTTGATGGCTGGAGATGTATGTCCGTACTAGAACATGAAATAAACATTTCAGCTATCATTATTGCCTTTAATGTGGGTTGAGCAAAACCTGATGGCTTCAGTTTTGCTGTTAGTGAGTTAAAAAAAAAAAAAAAGGAAGCTAATGTGTTGCAGCCTCCAACTGCAGAGCAAATGCATGTTTCTGAGAAAACAGAGATGAGAAACACTAAGGATGTGATACTTCTGGTCATTTGCCAGACTTTGAGAATTAGAGTTCCTGAATGTGCCGAAGTATTTTTCAATAAAAATTCCAAAGAAAACGTTATTTTCCAGTATCATTAAAATTTTGAAAAAAGATGACAGAGTACTTAAATTGCTGGTTCATTAGATGTTGGCCTTTAATTTCAGAGGCTGTAAATCACCTCTTTTCAGACAGTGCCAGCAAGGTTTTATGTATCACGTAATCCCATTTAAATTCTGCAGTGAGGACCTAATTGAGACTTAAGTGATGTGTCATCCCTGTGCAGGCCATCTGCGCAGGGTGAATTGCGTTCAGAGGCAGCCTGTGAGAAACTACAGAGTACCCAGTTGCTGCTTGTTGGAAAAATAAAGTACAAATTTATCTCCATCTCAATTAATGTGGTAAAATGAATTACAGGCAGTTATAAAATAGTCCAGACTTCTGTATTTCTATATTGGTTGTTGAAGTTCAGATCAGAATCTGTTTTCACCATCTCCAGAGAAGCTCTCATTTGGCTGATTTTGGCTTTATAATTCACAGCACTCTCAGGAACACAGTGACTGGACCAGCATCCTTATCCTCTGTGTTTTCTATACACCAAAACAAATAAAGTGACATTCCTTGGAGTTTTCAGTACATTACAGAAAAATCCTCATCCTCCCAACCTTCCCTCACAAAAACTCCTATCTTTCTGAAGCTACCATATTCAAAGTGAGAATGACAGTGGTAAAGAAGCAAGGAAGGAGAGGGGAAGCTGAATTATAAAGCACTGCAAAATTATGGTCAGATTAACTGAATATTCTGGTAACATAGGACCATAGTAGTTTATGAGCGACAAAATGAATATAATCTCTTTTCAAATCTGTAGGAATCTTCCCCTGATACATATATATCGTATTTTTTAAACTTTTCTTGTGTATATCTAAAGACATCTAATTTATGTCTTCAGTAAATAACCATACAATCTAGTCTATATACAGTGAAAGATAGCTCCAATCTCAGTTTCTTTCTCTTTTTCTACTTTCTAACTATACTGGGATGCATAAAAAGAGGCAAAGTAGCCTGTGGGTGGCTTCTCATCTTGACTATTAAAGTAAGCGGCGTGCTCTGGTGATCACAGTCATGACTAATTATGCAAGTATTGCTGGAAACAGAAAGATTAATCAGATAAGAATTCTATATTTGCATATAGACTGAGCAATACAATTACTAATTATCAAGAGAGAGAAATCTTTTCTAAAAGGGCATGTATCTGAAAATTTAGTCGGTGGCATTGTACTTTTTCTGGTTAGGTATATATATACGAGTATTTATAGAAAGGGGAGGATGAAGAACATGGTCAAATAAACAAGCAACAAAACCTGATAACAATGGAATTGCATTGACTGATAACAGACTGTGGGTGTGTGAACAAATGCCTGCAGCACCCCCAAGGCATGTATTAATCACATCTGCTATACATTCTGCATTGCAGGGTTATGATTTTAAACTATGCCTGGAAAAGTAAATCTGTTGAAGGTTAAAGTGATTTTAAAACATATGATTGTGGCAGGTGAGATTCCTATGGAGTATATTTGCCTTTTTATTATTAGAACATTTTTTCAGGTCATTTGCAAGCTGACAAATTTCAATAAACTTTCTTTCCCTGCCTGAATGTGGAACAGGTTGTTGAACTGAAGAGGCATGGTCAGGTCCTGAGATGAAGGGTAAGAGCTTGTGTGCAAAGCTCCATGTGCTTATGCTAAAACCCCCTTGTGCCTACTCTCATCATATCCTTTAAGGTAAAGGCAGGAATGTACATGGAACGCAGAAGGGGCTTCTGGCTTAGGGATGTTTTTACTTTGACTGATGCCTTCAAAGATGGTTTTAATGTATTCCTTCCCCTCACAGCAGAAGTGCAACAGGACTAATTACGGGCTGAGTTCTGGAAGGTTGTATAACCAGAGCTAAATTGTTAGCTGTAAGTTTTGGGGATATTTTGTCTCAAACTAGACTAAATACATATATGGTAAAAGGGAATGAGGGATGGAGAAGCCATCCTGTTAAGCAAATATTCAGCTTACCAGCTCCATCTTGATCTATATTTGCTACTGGACATACTACCTTTAATATAGATTATTGAACCCTCCGAGTAGTTTGCATATTGTTTCCTTTCAGATAATAATGCTGCTTGAAATTGGAGAAAAAATAAAGAGCATGTCAGCTAATGATAAATTCATACTTAACATAATTATTTTTCAGCTGAACATATTGCACCTTTCTTAGTTCCACTTAAGGATGATTTCCTTTGACTTACATGGGCAAAGAATCAGATCATGCTAAATAACAGCTCTCAAAATACTTCCACCAACAAAATGCATATACAAATAGGGTTCAAACACGTTTCTTAGAGTGGGAAGGAAGGAAATGTGTGGATGAAAGCTGCATTACATTTCTCTAGTAAAACAAAGCAACTTTTTTTCTGAAAAATGAAACTTCCCCCTCTTAAATACAGTTTGTAATGGGGTAATAGCAATGCTGGAGAACCACATCCATGGAGGATGAGGCATTAAATTTAGAATTCTCCTAAGGTATGACAGCAATACTACCAAACTGAGATGTTTAGGAATCGCAGACAAAAATATTCCATTCTCAGTCTTCATTTCTGTTGCTCCTGAAATTAAAGTTTTGTCTTCTATGAAGTATTTAATCAAAAGTTCAGATTTCCATCAAAAAACATTTCTGAGGGAACATTTTCAAAAGGCCCAGTTCTTTTTCCAAGCCAAAATTGTCTCTGTGGTAAAATGCATGGAATGACTTCTGAAGTTTTTAGGTCTTGAGGTCTAACAGTATTTATAGAGGAGTATCCCTGTGGAGGTTGCCAGTGAGTTGTTGCTTATTATTCTAGATATACCCACGAGGAAAACGTGAATTGTAACAAACTTGACATTGATATTCAGTCCCTTCACAGTGATCAAAACCAGATATGAGGATGATGAGGAATTAGCTTCAGAAACTGTGCACAAGAATCATGGCATGACCAAGCTTGCATATTTAGATTTTCCTGTCATAGCCATTTTTGCTTCATCTGTCACTAAAACAATGCCAGCTTTCCAAGCCTTCTTATTTATATATTAATGTTCAGTACCAAGTATTAATAACCACAACAAATAATAATTTGGATGTTTTTTTCTGCTAGAATTACTGAATCTAACTGAAATCAGGTTTAGCTTTTTCAGGAGCTGTATATGCATATGTGAGAACAAGCAGGCAGAAGAAGAAAAGGAAGTAACTTCCACTGGATAGCAGAGACCTTGAAAAATAATTTTAGTCCCCCAACACTTAGTTATATGGGTGTCTCAAATCCATGCTAGTGTGAGTTCACTTAAATTTCAGATGAATGGGTCATCAACTACATTTTGTATGCTCTGAATTCACAGAAATGTATTCTAGAGAGGGAAATAAAAGACTTAGCTTAAATTCTCTGCTTGTTGCATAGACTCATTTACTATTAATGTTAATGGGACCAATGTGGACATATAAAGAGACTCTTCATTTACCGGATATGATAAGAAAGCAGAAGAATGATGAAGTATTGGAAGAGGGATTGAAGTCAAGTTAAAAGAGATACAAACCTCATATCACGCTTACTGCGTTTAAAAATAATAAGACTAATCAGAGGAGAATGTAACATGAGTGCATTGGGTCTGTCTGAGGTGGAGTCAGTTTCCCCATAGCAGCCTTCACAGTGCTGGGTGTTGCACTGGTGGCTAGAAAGGTGTTTATAACACCCGTGCTTTGGCTACTGCTGAGCAGTGCTCACACAGCATCAAGGCTGTCTCCCCAGCACAGCCCCCCTCTAGGCTCAGTGCCCCAGGGGTGGGCAGGATCTTGGGAGGGGACAGAGCCAGGACAGCTGACCCAAATTGACCAAGGGGATATTCCATACCGTATGGTGTCAGCTCTGCAATAAAAGCTAAGGGAAGGGAGGAGAAGAGGGGCATTTGTTTCTGTGACGTTTTTCACCAGGAACAACCGCTATGTGTGTTGAAGCTCTGCTTCCCAGGAGGTGGCCAGACATCGCTTGCTGATGGGAAGTAGCGAATAAAATCTTTGTTTTTCCCTTTGCGTCTGATGCGTGGCCTTGGCTTTTGCTTTAATTAAACTGCTTTTATCTTAACCCATGAGTTTTTAATCTTATTTTCTTCCCCTTATTCTGCTGAAGGGAAAAGTGATAGAGCAGCCTGGTGGGCACCTGGTGTCCAGCCAAGTTTAACCCACCACACATGAGAGAATATTTTATGAATCTAAACTTTCAAAATTACACACCATGTTTTTTTCATGTGCTTTTTTATAGCAGAAATTAAAGTTTAGACAGAAGTAAGATGTCAGGAAAATTTTAAAGTAATATAATTTGTACAACAGTTTACAAGAGAAAGCAAATATAAAAAATTTTATTACTTTATTTTTTAGTATTCTACTAGCAGATTTGAAGATAACTTTATAAAAAAGGCTCTAAAGTCTGATATTGTGTCCTACAGTGATCTAATATCTCTTTATAAAGTAAATATCCTTATGGTGAAATACTCTCTGTTTAACAAGTAAAAGTCGAATAAATAAAGGAAAAGCCAGACACTCAAGCAAAGCAAAACAAAGAATTCATTCACTACTTCCCATCAGCAGGCAGGTGTTCAGCCATCTCCAGGAAAGCAGGGCTCCATCACGCATAACAGTTACTTGGGAAGACAAACACCATCACTCTGAATGTCCCCTCTTTCCTTCTTCTTCCTGAAGCTTTACATGCTGAGCATGACATCATGTGGTACGGGATATCCCTTTGGTCAGTTGGGGTCAGCTGTCCCAGCTGTGTCCCCTTCTACCTTCTTGTGCACCCCCAGCCTGCTTGCTGGTGGGGTGGGTTGAGAAGCAGAAGAGGCCTTGGCTCTGTGTAAGCACTGCTCAGGAATAATGAAAACATCCCTGTGTTATCAACAGTGTTTTCAACACAAATCCGAAGCTCACAATAGCTGCTATGAAGACATTTAACTCTACCCCAGCCAAAACCAGCACAGAGCTTTAAATATGCCAGAATTTTCTGACATTTTATCATATTTCGTCATTCTTGGCATGTAGCCCAAGACCAGTGGACAGTGTAATGCTTCCAAGTGATAAAAATGAAAAAGAGAAAATGAGATAGAGATATATCTTTCCTTCCAAAACAATAGGGAACTGTTCAAGGTTGAATCATTAATGGCAGTCATTCAAGTCCTCTCACAGTTGGAATAGGATCCAGGAGTTTGATTTGAAAAGAAATCTCCTAAATCTGAGGGTCACTCTTTTTAAGTGCTATATTAAGTGTTCTCTTATGTTGTTACCCTCACATTTTCAAGTTGTTATTCAAACATATATTGCTTGAAATTGTACTGCTAATATAGTACTTGAACAATGGTAGTGGTCACATTTCACAATGTATTTTAGTTTTACATCTTTCTTTCATGCAGCAAATATAGCATTTGCATTTTTTCTTTTGTTCTATGTGAAGTCATAAACTAACTAGCTGTAAAGTCATAAATTAACCAGCTAAAAAAAAGGAAAAAACCAAACCTAATAAGGAAAAACTTGCTTTTCTTAATATGAAAGCTTGACACACAAACTATAACCAGAGGAAGTTATATAATATAGCTGTATTTTATTGTGGAACTAGAGAAAGGGCAAGGCAGTAAAGAAGTCTCTTGAAAAATAACATTTGCTCTTCCAGTGTTTTTTACTGTTTTGAAATTACTGTGGCTGAAGGGATAATCATCTGAATTCATCCCGAGTGAAACTGAGCTTAGATGAAAGATGGTGATGCAGGAGTGTAAATTGTAAGTTCAGCCAATTTCAGGTGAACAGCCTGAAACCTGTATTAATTCTGTTGAGGACCACTTGCCCCCTGGCATTGGATAAGATGCAAAACCATCTGGATAAGACTACCCAACTCTAGAGAAGACTTCCAAACTGTACAGAGTTGTACAGAGTACAGGGAAGTCATCTTCAGTCATAAGCTGTGTTTATCCATCACCTAGAACAGATAAACACTTGTTCTTTCTCAAAAAGAAAGAGGAGCATAGAATTGCTACATGAGGAGAACATTGTCCTGAATTGAGAGATTTGAGGATACCATTCTCAAACCTCTCAAATTCCTTGTTAAAGTAAATATTTGAACCCAACCTCTGCCCTTTATAGATAAACAGTCCAGGTACAGCACGTTCTAAGGTGCTAGTCGACTATGATGGAAAGTACAAAAGGGAACAGAATTTTTCTGTTGGTGTTTTTTTCTGTTGGTGTTACACTATAATATAAAGTAGTTAAATGATCACTAAGCAACAGAACAAATGATAATGATAATGTCATTATTTCATACTAAGTAGAAGATGTCAGCAAGAGTTTTTGTCTGAGAGTAGTATAAATTTCAGTGAAAATTCTGAGAGCTGAAGGAGCTGAAATCAACTTGCAGACAATCGTACCACATTGTGCAACTAAATTCTTGGCTACTGAATGTGAGGAGGTGTAATTGTCTGCTTGTTGTGTTTTGTATGAGATTAACACATATTCTAAGCATACTCGTCAGACTGGATCTTGTAGGTAGGATAAGTAGGGAAACTTTTGTTTTGTAAAACACTGGATCTGCTGACTGGTGTTGCTGACCTAGGTGGTTTTGACCTTCTAAACAGAGAAAATGGTAGAGACCTAGAGAACAAAAATATAAATCTTCAGGGTTAAATTGGTGGTATGCATGCTTTTAGGTGTGCCTTTTATCTCTGTGCTACACCTTAAAAACATTATTAATCTACATCAGGATAAAAGCCACATATGCATCATCCCTCTATGCAACCTTGTTTTCTTGGAAGAAATTGTAGTGTGGTTCAAAAGATCTGCTGTTCTGGAGAATGAGAATGCCTGAGATTCACTATCCTGCAGTTCAAACCTAGAACATAACATACGAGGAACCTAAGCCTAGGTACTTTTTAAATTATTATTTTATATTATTTTATTTGGAAAATGTGTGCTGGAATTCCACAGAGGAAGAAAAACTATCCAGAGCTCTTGTAGATGAAATAAGGGAAAGGATTATACATAGTCCTTTTCTTTATAACAATAGATTTTTTAAAAATATTGAAGCACACACAAAAATAATTACAAAGTTGTAGTAGTAATAGAACCTATTTGCAAAAAAGCATCTGAAACTGAAAAAATAAATCTGACAGCTTAAATTAGCTATAGGAATACAAATCGTGTTCATTCATTTTTTCAACATCATGCAAGGACTTTTGAAAAGTCACATTAGTATCTCTTAATACCTTGACATGACATTCTTGAAACCTTAATATTAAAGACTTAACTGCTTCTTCCTCAGTAGAAGTAAGACAAAATTAATAAATGTATTCATGTTGTGAACAATGGTTCACGTTTTACTTAAAAATCATTTTTAAAACTAAATACAAATTTTTATAACAATATGAAAAAAATTATTAATTAACAGCTATAGTACTCCACTTTGCAGAAAGCTACAAGGTGGCTTCAGGGAGATCATCAACTTTCTTTTGAGTAAGTGACACATAAGGTTTCTCCTGTGCTAGTAGACCGAGCAATGGCAGATCCTGTTCTCTGGTCCTGAGGTCACACATCCAGACATGACATGGCCACATCTATAATATTCAAATATCTAGTCCTATGAAACCAGAATCCAGACTGTATACTGGAAAAAGTAAACATGACTATGATGTAAGGAGGTAAATGTAGACAGAACACTTGCTTTACTGAAAGTCTATAAACTTCACCATTTTTGTGATGAGATTTCAGACTCAATTTCTCTAGCTTTTGCTGGTGTAGCCAAGTAGAGATGTAAGCAATAGCAACAATAAGCTCAGCTTTGTGCCATGCTACATGTCTGGATAAGAGTGAATAAGAATCTTCTTTTCTTTCATGCCTATACTTACCCTAGTCCTACAAACTGAGATAACAACAAAAAGGTCCTATGCTTCCACTGGTTTTCCACTCTATATNGAGAGTAGTATAAATTTCAGTGAAAATTCTGAGAGCTGAAGGAGCTGAAATCAACTTACAGACAATCGTACCACATTGTGCAACTAAATTCTTGGCTACTGAATGTGAGGAGGTGTAATTGTCTGCTTGTTGTGTTTTGTATGAGATTAACACATATTCTAAGCATACTCGTCAGACTGGATCTTGTGGGTAGGATAAGTAGGGAAACTTTTGTTTTGTAAAACACTGGATCTGCTGACTGGTGTTGCTGACCTAGGTGGTTTTGACCTTCTAAACAGAGAAAATGGTAGAGACCTAGAGAACAAAAGTATAAATCTTCAGGGTTAAATTGGTGGTATGCATGCTTTTAGGTGTGCCTTTTATCTCTGTGCTACACCTTAAAAACATTATTAATCTACATCAGGATAAAAGCCACATATGCATCATCCCTCTATGCAACCTTGTTTTCTTGGAAGAAATTGTAGTGTGGTTCAAAAGATCTGCTGTTCTGGAGAATGAGAATGCCTGAGATTCACTATCCTGCAGTTCAAACCTAGAACATAACATACGAGGAACCTAAGCCTAGGTACTTTTTAAATTATTATTTTATATTATTTTATTTGGAAAATGTGTGCTGGAATTCCACAGAGGAAGAAAAACTATCCAGAGCTCTTGTAGATGAAATAAGGGAAAGGATTATACATAGTCCTTTTCTTTATAACAATAGATTTTTTAAAAATATTGAAGCACACACAAAAATAATTACAAAGTTGTAGTAGTAATAGAACCTATTTGCAAAAAAGCATCTGAAACTGAAAAAATAAATCTGACAGCTTAAATTAGCTATAGGAATACAAATCGTGTTCATTCATTTTTTCAACATCATGCAAGGACTTTTGAAAAGTCACATTAGTATCTCTTAATACCTTGACATGACATTCTTGAAACCTTAATATTAAAGACTTAACTGCTTCTTCCTCAGTAGAAGTAAGACAAAATTAATAAATGTATTCATGTTGTGAACAATGGTTCACGTTTTACTTAAAAATCATTTTTAAAACTAAATACAAATTTTTATAACAATATGAAAAAAATTATTAATTAACAGCTATAGTACTCCACTTTGCAGAAAGCTACAAGGTGGCTTCAGGGAGATCATCAACTTTCTTTTGAGTAAGTGACACATAAGGTTTCTCCTGTGCTAGTAGACCGAGCAATGGCAGATCCTGTTCTCTGGTCCTGAGGTCACACATCCAGACATGACATGGCCACATCTATAATATTCAAATATCTAGTCCTATGAAACCAGAATCCAGACTGTATACTGGAAAAAGTAAATATGACTATGATGTAAGGAGGTAAATGTAGACAGAACACTTGCTTTACTGAAAGTCTATAAACTTCACCATTTTTGTGATGAGATTTCAGACTCAATTTCTCTAGCTTTTGCTGGTGTAGCCAAGTAGAGATGTAGGCAATAGCAACAATAAGCTCAGCTTTGTGCCATGCTACATGTCTGGATAAGAGTGAATAAGAATGTTCTTTTCTTTCATGCCTATACTTACCCTAGTCCTACAAACTGAGATCACAACAAAAAGGTCCTATGCTTCCATTGGTTTTCCACTCTATATCTGGAACTCAGCAATACCTTCCCATCCTTCCACATCCCTGTCACAGCGTACTCCTCTCTTTCCCATTCTCCTGCTCCCTGCTTTAGCCAGGATTGCAATCTTCTCTCATGATACCTTGTTTTGTACTTCATTCTGCCTTGACATTGCCCCATGGATTCAAGGCCAGGGTGCAGTTGAGGGAATTGATCAGGTTCCTGCAGGACATACTGGGAATGTAAATCAGAAAATCTGGACCTGCTTCTGCAAAAGCCAATATTTGCCACTCGTTCAGGGAATATAGACCAGAAAGTCTGGACCTGCTTCTGCATAAACCAATATTTGCCACTGATCTGCACATCAGCTTAAACTGTTTGGATAGTGTGATATGGTTAAGACATGCATTTAGGTAGTTTCCTTCATATCATAGCTGTTAGAGTTGAGATATTTAAATGAAGGCTAGGAGAAAAAATAGGTCAGGAAATTGAAATTAAAGGGATAATTTAAATGATAGAAATATGTATTTTTGTAAAAAAAAGAAAGCAACAAACTCCAGTCCAGTGATGAAACACCCTGTTCAGTGACAAAATACTTTCATTTTTCCAGCCTGTAAAATTTATTTACTGTAAAAATTGCTAAACTAGTATCTAGTAATGAGATCTTCAGATTCATAGCAAATAGAGTACAAAAATGCTAATCACTATGCCATATATATAATGCGTATCCATATGTTGTATGTATATTATACAATGTCTGAATTATATGTATGACAATGACAGCATGAACCAAAGTGCCCTGAAATGCTTATTTTATGTATTAGACTTCATATATATGTATATATACCGAAGGGCAGAAATGAGGTGAAGTAATATCTATACAGATAAAGAGCTGTCTGCTCTAAGCTACTACCAAACATAAATCTAGAGATAGTTCACTGATGGCTGTTCCCACTTGTTTCCAATAATATTTCCTTGAAATCTTGCCAGATGTAAGTTCTGGTAAGAGAGACTTCTGAATTACTTTCTATTGTTCATTATTTAACATTTTTATGTAGCTTCAAATTTATGCATTTAACAGTGGAATAAGAAAATATATGGTCCTTGTCTGAAAGGGGCCAGCTCTCCCCATGAAACAGAAAGAAACGATGCACACAGTTAAAGTGAGAAGAGAATTACTTATAGGTTATCTCCTATGTAGTCCAGGTGTGAGTTTCTTTGAGAAATAAGGAAGTTTTTTTGTGGCTACAAACCACAGTACTGACAGCATGGACTGCACTATTGATGGGCAGGGAGAATGAGTTTTTCTTGATATGATATCCACCTTGATATGCCTCTGCACACTGATGTGCTGTTAAAACTGAGCCCAGAACCAAAAGAATGATCTTTCTTATATGTATGACAGAATTAGCAGAGTACCTACTGCAGACTGATTTCTTCACAAGTGTGGGTTATACAGGACAAGATATAATTATAGTATATTAACCAGTGGTTTTTAAATGATGTTGGACTGGATGTTTCCTCCCTGTTGAAATATGTGGCATACCAATGGGAATGATAGCTTTCCATCATTTAGAGCTCTGTGTCGTCATCAGTGGTAGACTTGAAATGCATCACGCACTCACTGATCTTTGTGAAAGAAGTAGTTTCCTTTGACATATAAAAAACCTGTAGGACTCATTGGCACTAGAACGACTCAAAGACAGACAGTTTGCACACACATGCGTATAAGAAAGAAAATGCACGCTTTATACATCATACTTAAACTAGCATGTCCAATGCAGGAGATGTCCAAAGGTAGGAATATACATGGCTGAAAGCTGAGAAAAATCAAATAGATCTATATACCACTTTTTTAACAATAAGGAGGTAGACGGACAGACCTTGAGAAAAATGGGTATGTGTGTCAGAATATGTAGATCTTACATATCTCCCCACTTTACACACAAGGTGCAAAACTCAACCCAAAGAATTTGATATTCATTCATTAGACACAGGAATGACACCTGTAGACTGATAAAGGTTTATTTGTAATGCTATCTATAAATAGGCATACATTTATCAATACACAAATGCGGGTAGTATGTATACACATACACACATCTATTTCAGTATCTATGTATGGGTCCACAGTTTGTGTAACAGAATAAATTCCATGAACAGTAGACATAGCACTGTCGTGGGTTTCAGTACTAGAGAACTGTTAATTATAACTGTCTGCTATACCACACTTCATGTGTTTGTCTGTGCTCAGGGAACTGAAACAAATAAACTAAAATCAAGTTAAATTTCTAGAGCAGAACATTTGTCTTATTCACTAGCGACTGTTCATCTGCTGCTACATATCCAAAGCTTGAAATATCTGAATTATCTTGCTTATCCTGAGAATTTGATTATACCTCCGTTAATTTCATACTTTAATCTATATCTGGCGTAATCGTAGTGTCATATCTGTGAATGCCTTAGAATACCTAAATGCAAAAATGATTGGGTCGACCAGAAATTTCTGAATGATGGTAATTCATGAGGTGATACACTTCAGAATTAAGAGTGAAGAAATTTCGTAAGAAGACACTGTTGATAGGATCACCAGACAGCTTGGAATGTTAACTATCTTGGTAAACTGAGCTACCTGTAAGGATAATTTGCTGCAACTTTGGTTTTCGAAGAGGTGATTTTGATATTCCACATATATTTTCCTTAATTTTGTATTTGGGTAGTACATGGTCACATAGTATTATACAATACTTTTAAGAGAGAATAATTATGTCATACAGCATAAGTGCTTGCCTATTTTAACCAAGCCAATACTATCCTTTTCAATATTAATTCAGCAATAGTCTGAGATTATTACTGTCTGTCTCACAATAGCGTTTCATCTGCAATAACAGTAGCTTTTTCAAAGCAGGAGAATTTATACTCCAGCCATGATACAGGACCATGATACCCAGCAACAATAAGAAAAAAAATTTTTTAGTGTGGCTTATCATCACACCCTTTGCCACATATTTTATATTACATATGTATATGTTATACATATATATGATATCATATATGATACACTGTCCCACTACAGTTATGTATAGTATGGCATCTTCAGAGTGGGAGAAAGAGTGTAATCTGGTGGCCTGCATTCAGAAAGCATTATGACATTCACTCCTGCTAAATCTGCTGAATACAAGGATCTTAATTTCATCTAACAGTCATCTAACAGTATTTGAGTGTCTGCTAAACTAAATTTTAGAAAAAAGAGGATTAAAAAAGCATATAGTCAACATATCAAACATACATGTCATCTCCACTGCCTGATGAGCTTCATCCTACACGCTGCTAGGAAAAAGTGAGTAGCTGCCAATGTTACGAAGCTTTGAAGAGTCACCAGCATGGTGATACCAAGGTGACTGATGCACTGTCTGGATCAAGATGGGCAGCCAGGAAAATCACCCTACTTCATTCCCACCTTGATACTCTGGATGGTAGAAGCAAGCTCAAGTTGTATGGTCAGAACAATTGGTGTGGCTACTTGTCCTGCTCCAGTTGCAGTGATCAAGCAGCCTAGTTGTTTGCGGGCTGCCCTAAGATTTAGTCTTTTAAAAGAAAGACCGAGGAATTTGGATTTAAATTGGTGAGTGGCTAGGGCTGAAATACAGGGGAATATTTCAAAAAGTTAAAACATTTTATTTTGACTGTACAAAAAGAAGTTCTTTTGCATTCAAAACATTCTTCATTTGAATTGTAGAGTAATAGAATCATATCATGGCTTGGGTTGAAAAGGACCTTAAAGATCATCTAGTTTCAACCCCATTGCTGTGGGCAGGGTTGCCAACCACTAGAGCAGCCTGCCCAGGGCCCATCCAGCCTGGCCTTTGAAAGCAGATCTAAATTTTTTGAAGATTTTTTAAATGTTTAATTCAAAAGGGATCAGACTACTTAACCCAGGTTTGACTCCAAATTAATATAATTTTGTTATTGTTGCTGTTGTGGTTGAAGACAACAATACTCTTCATCTTGAACCTCCTAACACTTTGTCAGAAATCAGTAGGAAAAAAAAATGGTTCAACCTGAACCATTTTTTCATGAAGTTTTAGTTTGAGAATGGATCAACAATAAATCATTTTACAGTACTATTTAAGACTCAAAGAGCAAATATTATAGGGAAATTAATGAGATTTTCCTAAGCAAGCTTCTCCTAGCGCTTATTTATTTTGTTTTGTTTTTCTTTACCTTTTAGGTTTTTTAGGGAGAGTAGGTAGAGGTATTGCTTGGACCTACCATTGACATAATCAGAAATTCTCTTTGATGCTAATGGTGAAGTCTATTGATGGTGTTATCTTCAGGTTTAAAGCACCTGAGTATCCTGGAGATACAGACTTAAATCCCCGTAAGACTCAATCAATCTTTATCCTTCAAAGGCAGATAGATCAGTTGCTCCTGTGTGAGGTTTGGTGCAGACCGTTGAAACGGCAGACCTTTCTGCGCTCTCTGGAGACTAAAGTTGCGGTGGCCTTATACTTGAAGGAAAGAGTTGCTTTTGTGTATACGGTCGACAGGCTTCTCAGAATTGTGTAGTGGGTTGGGACACATAATATGTTTGCAAAATACCTTGGAGACCCTCAATCAAATATAAAATATGATTTCTGTGTATTTATATAAACTTCCCAATTAACTTGTATCCTGGAACTTGGATGTACTAGCAAAAAATGAGACATATTCAATATTTGAATCATGCTTCTTGTTTTCAGAAAATTTTGTTATGATATTTATTCATCTGGTAATGATCAACTAATCGGCAGAGGCAAATGAAACTGAATGATTTGTGAAGTACAAAAAGCACTTTATTAAAGAAAATTGTGAGCTGCTAAAGACATGTATCAGCCTGCATTCTGATAGGTGATACTTTGCAGTTCATGCAAGCTGAGTTTAGAAATACAATTTTTTAATTATAATAGTATTTTAAACTTCATATCAGAAAAAAATACAAATCAAAATGAATGACTGAGTATGAAATAAATTCCTGAATTTGAATAGTTCCAGGTCTCTATGAATCTGAAATTTGTTGGAAATTTTCCTCTTTGGATCCCTTTCTAGTAATAATTAATGAACTTAAAAACAAGAACTTAAAAAGTCTTTATTTTTATAAGCTGTCAGTTTAAAGATAAATGTTTTGAAGAAGGATAATATATCTTCTTCACACTAAAAATTTGAAATACAGTATTAATTTTATAAATAAACTTTATATACTGAGTAAAGGTTTTTAGGAAGATTACTGACCTGCATAGAGAGCTTCCAGACAGATTATGTTTCACTGATATATATTTTTCTAACATTAATGTAAATTCTTTGTATTTATTATCAATTTAATACATTTGAGGCAATGAAAGGATTCTTCTGATAAAGCAAATTGAAAACATTTGGAATTCATTCCTATTTCTTACCAGCAGGATTGCTCTCTAGTCCCTCAAGCAGACAATCTCCAGCACAATACCATCTGATGCTGTCATTAAATCCTCAGCGTCAGGTTTCCGTAGCAACAGAAGAGATCTCCCTGCTTCACTGTCTGCATCTGAAATCCAGAACAAAAACAGTTAATCTTATGCTGGTTTTCTACATTTTTTATTGACAGATTTAATGAGAGACCTTCTGTATCTGGAAAGAAGTGGTAAGTAGCAGTTAAAGTTTGTGATTATGAAATTATAGGGCTGTATGCTGGTTGTTGATGTACATGCACACCAGATGGTGGCCTGCTGCATTCATCACCAGATTAGAAAGATAAAGTCTGGGCTATATGTAGGCCTTCACAGGCGTTTATGAGTTTACTTTGTAAAACATAAGAAGTTACAGGGTTTTTGGTGCTTATTTAAGATAGCAAATCTTGAAAAACTTTACTTTCATGTGATTATAAATTTTACAGAAGGAACGTGTTTCCAAGATGTTTAAAGTTAGTTTTGATGTTGCTATTCTCACACTGTTATCCCTCTCCAGGCCGACAATAGCGAGCAATATGGGGGTTACACAGAGTGTACCTGGTTTAGAAGTTATTTTCCACAGAACAGACAACTGTATTTGACTCAAAATATATTACAATAATTTAAAACTGTCACCAGTACTCACATATTATTTTCGTACAGAAAAATTGCAAAATGCTTCTGAATGTGATTTAGAGAGGGAATGTTTTTACTTACTAGCATGCTCTAAATAAAAACTTTTCTCTGTTCACTCAAAAAATTAGCTTTCTTCATTTCTAAGACAGACAAATTTTCCTAAAGCCAGCAGAAAGCCCACACAGCTAGCATAGAGATTTCCCATGTCGGTGGAGTTGTTATTATAATTTTTATGATTTGTTCCGTTGTTGCAATTGATAACATCCATGAGTTTTTTAAGGAATTTTACTTAGATACAGTGTGCATTTTTTAGAAGCAATATTTATACAAGATGTAGTTCATATATATTTTTTAAAATACCTTCATAAATCAGCCTAAATTACTGTCATTTCTTGGTGTACAAAACTTGGCTATGTTAATCATAACAGCTATGATATTGCTTGAACAAAACAGTTGTGAACTGTGGCTTTATTATTTAAATTAAACCAAGAAATTGTGCCTTTATAAATCAGAAGTTTGGAAGAAAAAAGGAAAACTTTGATATAATAATTTATTTATATATTTATGAGAATATGTTTTGTTATCTTTTAATGAGACAGGACATCACTGAGAGGAAGATATGCTGTAGCAAGTATTAAGACCTTGCACAGAATCAGTATTTTTGCCTTTTTGTGAGGCATCTCCAATTATGACTTCTAGATATATATATATATTTGTACTAAAGTCATACTGTTATGTGTTATACTAATCTATATATGACTTTAAAAGTTATTTAAATTATAACTATAATTTCATGTTTCATTTTTAACTAATTTGATAAATTATTCTGGTGATTAGTAAAAAGTCTTTAAGCAATTTCATTAAAATACAATGTTCATCTAATTAAGGGTTAAATCTCTTTTCTGAAGTAATGAAGACAATGATAATCATTGTCCAAGGGCCTTTTCCAAGTAACATCAGTGGTAGCTGGCCTTTGCTAAGGAACAGTGTGATATGAGAGAGAGAGGATAATCATGTGAAAGTCATGTAAATATTTACTGAAAATATGTTATAAAGATAGAATATAATTTTAACGTGATGTTTGAAGTGTTTTAAACATTGGAAGACACATACACCTCCTTTATACATGGTTATATTTTAGGTTCATAGCATTGCACAGAAAAAATGTCATTTGTTTTTTATACATCTGTGAAGAAGACTTAAATAAACCCACTAGAGCATTTGCGATATCTAGTTAGTGCATTTTCCTGAAAGTAAGGGAGGAGGAAATCAGCAAACCCTTGACTACACACGCTGGCAGCAGCATTGAACTGATCTGAGGATGAACAGGGAGTGGAAAAAATCTGGCAATGACACAGAGATAGTTAACAGGAGAGATCATTAGAGTAGAAAAAAACCCTGCACATCTTGACCGCACATAAATCCGTTACAAATGGCACACGGTGCTAAGTGCCTCAACCTAGTAAAGATCCCTGTGCGTCCTCAGAGTGCAGGACAGCACCAGGACCCACCAGTCCGAGCAGAACCCGCTGTAGAACTCAGGTTGCACTTTTACAGATTTTCAACAGGTTTCTTAGCTCTTGCTTTTTAAATAGATTTTTCTTTCTTCAAAATGGAGTTGGTAGTTTTCTACTATATCCGTGATGTTTCAATAAAGTAATCAATGTTTTGATAATGCCATTTTGAGATATTTTGATAATATCATTACCAGAGCTATGTAAATGCCTAGCTGGACCTTGGATCATTTTGCTGTAAACACAAAGCAACAAATCTCATTCAAAACAGTGTTTCTGGAGAAACAGTTTTGCTCATTGTAACACAGTTGAGTATCTAAGGCTAAATGGAGGCAGAATTTATTTGTTTAGTCATTAGTAAACTGCTTGGCCTAGAGAACCAAAAAAAAGGAGTTTATTTGCATCTTAATTTTCCTTGTCTTACTGGTATTCATAATAATGTTAACTATTTCATAATTTTTTACTTCAGAGTCTAGACACATAATACCGCAAAAAAATAGTTGTGAGCAAATTTTAATAAATCATGGACATATATGCCAAATTTGGGATAATTTTTTTACTTCTTTTATGCACTTATGTGTCAGAAAATATGTGGACATTTGCACACAGGTTCATCCATGTTTTCCTCCAGTTTTCAATGTTTATGCACATTCCCAAATAGTATCAGTGAACTTTTACATTAATAGCAAAAAAATGTGTAGGCTTTAATGTCTACCTTTGTTTAAAAGACCTCCCTAATGTGAATATGCTATGTAATGAATGTTAAAAATTAGATGGTACGATATTCGGCAAACATCAACCTAGACAAGTTGTGTTCCCAAAATTATTTAGGAGAGTTGATTTTCTTTCTGGTGTCATACATTGTCTTGATTTTTTTTCTGATTATTATTTTGTTCATAAACATTTGACAGACAGAAGATTTATTAGAAAATAAGATTTATTATAGAGTAGACATGCTGATAGGAACTGACGGATGCAGCAACATGATGATTTCATGTCTGTGCTGATGCATTCTGTTACTATATCCCCATTCTGTCAGTCTAGCATGCATTCTGTTGTGCCAGTCAAATTAGGCACATTTGGGCCCCAAATTCCTGAGTCCCATTTACTACAGAGAGCTGATAGAGAGAGAAAAATGTCACCGGTTTCACCAATCAAGACCATTTATCTGGAGAAGATGCTTATGATGAAGTAAAATATAAAATAACAGCATTTTCTATACTAAGTTGCACGCCTTCATAATTTTGTAAATAACCAACTTTTCGTGAAGTTAACAAATCAAAGGGACAAATGATCAATGTAAAATCTACTGAAAAACTGCCTGTGCAAATGGAATGCCAGATTAGATGATAATCTGTCACCCATAGTGCTGATGACCATGCGTATATTGCTAAACCTGCCTTGGACAAGAGTTGTAGCAAAAGTCACCTTCATCCTAAAATGAATTTAACGTAAATTTCATACTAAAGTGTGAAAGATATTTAAGGTTAATAAAGATTTCCAAGGTAAATGATGAAGAAGCTGTTATTAACTATAAATATACCTTGAACATTGACTTTCTGGATCAGTACAATTATCACAGCAATTATAAATCATAATAATTATTTATTAAATCAAAAGAGAAAAAGATTCATTTTTTTCTATAAACGATATTAATTGATGAAAGTTGTAAAATATCTTGCATACTTTACGTTGCCAAGCTTCTGCTGTGTCTGTAGGTCCCTCCTGATCCCCCAGTCTTTTATGAGCTTTTCTAACTTTGTATGACTCCCAGACAGTGTGTTCCTTTGGAAGATAATAGCTGCAATTGTTTCCTGCATCAATACTGCAAAATTTAAATGGGGTAAACATGCTATGCAGCGTAAAGAAAACAGATGAGAGGGATGATTATGTTATGCTCCTACGCATGCTTCTGGTGGGACCAGTGATGTAATACCATTTATACTGAAAGTTGGAAAGGGATCTGAAAAGAATTCTGTGAAATTGCATTTACATAGCTGTAGGAAGACATTCTGGAGCATAGTTGTTCCCTTCCTTCCCCTCTTCTTGAGCCTGTTCAACACACTGCCGTGACCTTGTGACTAGGCTACAGGCAGCAGAAGTGACATATTTGCCCTTATCTAGTCCAACACTCTTCCCCTGTATTTGGTACAGCTTTGGCCATAGGGCTAAAAGTTTGGGCAAACCTTAAAAAAAAGAGAGAAATGAAAACTAGGAAGAGTAGACATATTACCACATTTTTGTAAATTCCTTCTTTTGGCATCTCATCCTTTGCTGTTCAGTTGTGTTCTAGGCAATACAGCATCCTTGGGGAAGGTTATTCTGTGGTGAGCAATGCTACCCTGTGTTCACTTTAGGTTAAAACCTAGTTGGACAGCTTCCTGGCATTCTGAAAATCATACAGGAGCTCGTATGTAATGATACTGATGAGAATTGCCTTTCTGTCCCGCTGCTTTACAGTACATGTTTGTTTCTTCACAAATAAATGAAAGCACAGTAGTTATTTATATTTATGTATGTATAAGAAAGACACCTTTAGGACATCTCATCAATAAAAACTGTATGTCCTTGTCATTGTACATCTACATGGATGAATCACTTTCTGTTAAAATGTGTCCATATTTCCCCCACTTGTCATGTAGGCATTAATTTATTTTATTTCATGATTGGATTTTGCATCTGTACAGGCTGGATCTAGGGAGTGAAAATTAAATGGCAGTTTATAACATAAAGGGGAAAAGCAATGGGACATTATGACCTTGTCACAGTCTTGAACTGTTCTCTTACTTTTAAAATAGATGATAATATTCCTTTTTATCCTAAGAGACAACTAGTGCTTCTGGAATTGGACCCTGAAACACTGAGGTGCTTACTGTGCTTCATGTATGCTCAACAGCCTTACAGTAAACAAAATGCAATAAAGCTCTCTCTTCTTCTTTTGCTCTTAAATCTTATCTCCCCTTCTATAACCACAAGTGCAAAACAACATCTCACAGTCTTCAATATATTGATTTTCAGATTATCTTATCTGAAGTGTTATGAACTGTATCTAAAAACCATTAGCTGTATGGAAGGATGAAGAACCTCCATGCTGCTTACACAGAGGTTATGGTGTAACAGTTAGGCTGGGTTTCTTTAGTCCTGGGGGATATGCATTTTTCTAAATAAGAAAACAGGGATTTTCAGGTTCACTTTTTAAACCAATACTTGGATGATCATATGAAAAATCGTGTATTTTGACTTGTTCTTCAGTTCTGCATTTCAATTTCTTTATTTCAAGCTAATGTCAGGCTAACTCAGTTGGGAACCACTGCTGGCAAGTTTTGTAAATACAGCCCATGGTGTTAATCCATCCTAAATACTCAGTACAGCAATATGACTAAATCAGTTAACAGTAATGTTCATTGATGAACATTACACAGCCTAAAAGGCCATGGCTGCAACATAAAGGACACTTGATATACCAAGTAATTTATCTAAACCTGTCAGAGAAAGGGAAGAACATCTTCAGTCACAGGCTCACCAAGCTGGTGAAGAGGGCTTTAAATTAAAGTTGCTGAGGGAGAGGAACCTAAGTCCATCCCAGTCCAACCAGTTTGATGCCAGTGCCAGCAATAGATGCCCAGAGCCTGGAGAAGGATCACAGGTCAGCAGCAGAGCACCTGAAGAGCAGCACAAAGGAATTCCAGCCAGTAAGTCAGCTTCATCGGGGGTACAACTTAACTGCTGCTATGCAAACACATGTAGCATGGGGAAGAAACAAGAGGAGTTAGAGACGTGCACATGCCTGCTGGGCTGTGATGTTACTGGCATCGTGGAGACATGGTGGGATGGCTCCTATGACTGAAATGTTGGAAAAGAAGGATAGAGGCTCTTTAGGAAGAGCAGGGAGGGGAGATGAGGAGGGGGTGTTGCCCTCTCTATGTCAAAGACCATCTGGAGTGCACAGAGCTCCACCTGGGGATGGATGAGGAGCTGACTAAGAGCTTGTGGGTCAGGATTAAAAAGAGGGCAGGGAGAGCGGACATTATAGTGGGGATCTGCTACAGACCACCAGACCAGGAAGGCTGAGTGGATGAGGCCCTCTATAGACAGCCAGGAGCAGCCTCACGCTCACAAGCCCTGGTCCTCGTGGCGAACTTTGACATCTGTTCAAGGGACAACACAGCAGGGCAAAGGCAAGCCAGGAGGTTCCTGGAATGTGTTGATGATAACGTGATAGAGAGGTGGCTATGCTGGACCTTGTTTTCCCCAACAAGGAAGGGCTGGTGGGGAATGTGAAACTCAAGGTCAGCCTGGGCTGCAGTGACCATGAAGTGGTGGAGTTCAAGATCCTCAGGGCAGTGAGGAAGGAGCACAGAAGCTCACTACCCTGGCCTTCAGAAGAGCAGACTGTGGCCTCTTCTTGGTAGAGTACCATCGGATAAAAGCCTTGGAGGGAAGAGGGGCCCAATAAAGCTGGCTAATGTTCAAGGATCACCTCCTCCAGGCTCAGGAGCGATGTATCCCAGCAATAAGGAAGGCAGGAAAAAAGGCCAGGAGGCCTGCATGGATGAACAAGGAACTCCTTGGCAAACTCAAACACAAAAAGGAAGCCTACAGAGGGTAGAAGCAAGGACAAGTAGCATGGGGGGAATACAGAAAGAGTGAGTGGCCAAGGATCAGGTTAGGAAAGCTAAAACCCTGACAGAATTATATCTGTCCAGTAACATCAAGTGCAGCAAGAAGAGCTTCTATAGGTCTGTCTGTGATAAAAGGAAGACTAGGGAAAATATGGGTCCTCTCCAGAAGGAAATGGGAGACCTGGTTACCTGGGGTATGGAGGAGGCTGAGGATGACATTTTTACCTCATTCTTCACTGGCAATTCTCAAGCCACACTGTCCAAGCTGTAGAAGGCAAAGGCAGCAACTGGGAGAATGAAGAACCATCAGAAGATCAGTTCAAGACCATCTAAGGCACCTGAAGGTGCACAAGTCCATTGGGCCTGATGAGGTGCAACCACGGGTCCTGAAGGAACTGGCAGATACAGTTGCTAAGCCACTGTCAATCATATTTGAGAAGTCGTGGCACTCTGGTGAAGTTCCCATGGACTGGAAAAGGGGAAACATAACCCCCATTTTTAAAAAAGGAAATAAAGAAGACCCAGGAAACTACAGACCGGTCAGTCTCACCTCTGTGCCTGGCAAGATTATGGCGCAGATCCTCTTGGAATCTATGCTAAGCTACATGGGAAATAGGAAAGTGATTTGTGACAGCCAACAGGGCCTCACTAAGGGCAAATTATGCCTGACAAATTTGATGACCTCCTATGACAAGGTTACAACGTTGGTGGATAAGTGAAGAGCAATTGACGTTATCTACCTGGACTTCTGCAAAGCCTTTGACAGTGTCCCACGTGACATCCTTGTCTCTACATTAGAGAGACATTGATTTGATTGAAGGATCACTTGGTGGATAAGGAATTGGCTTGGGTGGTCACACTCAAAGAGTTGTGGTCAATGGCTCAATGACCAAGTGGAGACCAGTGATGAGTGGCATTCTGCAGGGGTCGGTACTGGGACCATTATTGTTTAACGTCTCTGTTGGAGTCAGGGACAGCAGAACTGAGTGTGCCCTCGGCAAATTTCCTAACAACACCAAGCTGTGTGATGCAGTCAACATGCTGGAGGGAAGGGATGCCATCCAGAGGGGACTTGACGGGCTTGAGAGTTGGGCCAATGCAAACCTCATAAAGTTTAATAAGGCCAAGTGCAAGGTCCTGTATGTGGACCAGGGCAATCCTGGTCAGAGGG
This sequence comes from Syrrhaptes paradoxus, assembly GCA_013400615.1. Lineage (NCBI taxonomy): Eukaryota > Metazoa > Chordata > Aves > Pterocliformes > Pteroclidae > Syrrhaptes > Syrrhaptes paradoxus. The sequence goes on along the minus strand of VZTO01009073.1, from coordinate 4,651 downwards.
CTGGAGCACCTCCCATACAAGGACAGGATGAGAGAGTTGGGGTTGTTCAGCCTGGAGAAGAGAAGTCTCCGAGGAGACTTAATAGCAGCCTTCCAGTACCTGAAGGGGGCTACAGGAGAGATGGGGAGGCACTCTGCATCAGGGGGGGTAGTGAGAGGACGAGGGGTAAAGGTTTTAAGCCAAAAGAGGATAGATTTAGATTAGATAATAGGAAGGTTTTTTTTTTTTACTGTGAGGGTGGTGAGGCAGTGGAACAGGTTGCCCAGAGAAGTTGCTGATACCTCTTCCCTGGAGGTGTTCAAGGCCAGGCTGGATGAGGCTTTGAGGTTAGAACTCAATGATCTTTAATGTCCCTTCCAACCCAAACCATTCTATGTTTCTATGAAATTGCAGAACTTTTAACTTCTAGGTTGACAAAAGAGTATGGCATATTATTTACATGATGTTAGTACCAGAATAATTTAATATAGTCTTTCTTTTGATTTCAAGGTAATATTGTTTTCTATTACCCTAATTGCCAAAACATCTAATTAAAACAAACAAAAATTATTCACAGGCTTACTTTATAACATAGTACAAGTGGCAGCCTTAATAACAAGAGAGAGAAGAGGATGAAAAACAGCAACATGTTGGAAAAAGCGAAGCTTTTTTAAAAATGAGGCTGTCAAGATGGACTGAGCATCTATCCTTTTGATTCTATTACACTTTCATCTCAACATGAAAAAAGAGGAATTTTGCCAAACATGTCATTTTGACCAAGCTCTGCTTTTCATCCCTGCTCTCCTACTTGTTTAGCTAAATTAAAAGACTTGGTTTCTTTCTGGTTTATTAATTTGCATAAGTAGCAGCCTTTATCACTTACAGTACAATGTCTGCATGATGATTCACGGTGTTGAAGGAGGCACAGATCTGCTTTCTGGTTTTGTGACTGATAATGTCCAAGCAGTCACCTCCCTTCTGCCATTTGAGGGGGAGAGCAGATGACAATTTCAAGATTATTAAGAGGGTAGGTTTAATTTTGTCCCCTGTCAAATCCTTGCAACAATCTTTATCACAAGACAAGATTCATGTTGTACTATTTCCTTTAATCATTATATTCGTTTCCGAAAGAATGAGGATCAGTATGTAATTGACCAGAGTAGTTATGCAGTATAAGACTACCCAACCGCTGTAAACCTAACAGCATTTTCTGAAAACTGCCATTAATCTACCTCTTTCTAAGAGCAGAGGTTGTGACTGATTAGCAGACCAAACTGCACACTGTTGAAAGGGTTGAGATAACACTTTTAGCTGTTTCCCACCACAACCCCCCAAAGTCATAATGTACAATTGAAAGTGTTACGTGTTCTTAGCTTCCTGCCAAGAACAAATCAGTTTGACCAAGTGCTGGCCCACAGCTGGAGGGTTGCCTGAAGTAACAAAACAATCACACCATACTAAAGTGCCTCTCACATTAAGTCAGACACAGTGGGATATAGGGATTGCACACAAAATATGTTGTATTAAAGACACAAACAAGTCCTGTAATGAAGGCAGGACACAGAATTGCATGCTTATCTTTTATTGGTTTTTCTTTTGTACAGAGAGTCCTTTTCACGCTATGCTTTAATGGCATTTTTATATGGTACTTGTATCTCTATGGCAGGATCTCACACTGACGCAAAAGTTGAAAAAATACATCCATCATCAATACATTCCTATATCAGGTGCGCATTTAGCACAGGGACTTAGAGGTGCTAGTGCTACCCCCACATCATGCTGCCTGATGTAGTCTTCATTTTATGTCTCCCTGCTTTTATAAATCTGCTTTTTGTTGTTGTGTATGTCGCTTTAGGAAACTGGTTCAGAGAGG
>VZTO01009072.1:20949-46111 GCA_013400615.1 Syrrhaptes paradoxus | reverse complement strand
GGAAGGGACCTTGAAAGATCATCAAGTTCCAATCCCCCTGACATGGGCAGGGACACCTCCCACTAGCCCAGGTTGTGATGGAAGATAAGGGTGCCCCTTCCATTCATAATGTGTTTTGGGGTTTTCTTTGATGTCTGTTTGGATTCAATGCGGTGTTAACTGCTCATTTGATGGAGACGTCCAGATGTTAAAACTGGACATAATTAAGCAGAGAAATAAAATTGCTCAGCAGTTTGTAATGTTGCATTAGTAGCCTTGGCTTTGAGGTGAAAGGATTTTTTTTCCATGCTGGTGTAAATCTGAGAAGGAGAGAAGGTAATCAGACTCTCCTTACCAACATCAAGTTCAGGTCTTCATAACAGACTCCTGTGGAATTTTCTTCTCAACAACCTCAGAGCAGAAAGAGAATAATTGGCTCAGGAAGTATTTGGTATTTGGCCATTTCTCATTGCTGGAGATTGGAAGGTTAAAAAATAAAAAAGATGTCTATTATGGCCACTGAAACTTTATAGGAGCTACTTATCTTGTGTTTAGGAAATGTCACAATAAATCAGACAGTAACAGACCTTATATATTTTAATGAAGGTCATCACAAAGACATATTTTATTTTTTTCTGACACATATCTCTACATACCCCCAGCATGTGGTCCTCAGAAACAAACCTTCCAGACTCATTCAAGTGTATTTTAACAATACGCACTGATGAATAATTCATTCATGATTAATTCATTCTTGCACTAGCCCTGACTTATTGTTATTTACTGTATCTCCATAAAACAGATCCCAGTGCTCAGGGTCTGAAGCCTTATAATGCAGGTCCGTCTAGAGCTCCTGCAGCTGAAAGAACTGGTCAGTTTGGAGACCACATGTTGTCTAAATACACTTTTCTCCAAGGTTCAAGTGACCAGTTAACAAAGCAGTTGCAAATGCTTTAACTACACCTTTACTAGCCCGTAATTTCTGAGTAACTGACCCTTTAGGATTGTGAACCTTATCCCCTAGCAAGCATCATTTCATCCTCTCAGACTCTAAATTAACGCCCAAGTAATCACTTTGATGGGATCAACTGTTTCTTCTGCAGCCAAAGCGCTCCAAACACTTTGGCAGCTTCCCTAAATGTTCTCGGTAAATCCCGACATGTACCGTAGGAGCGTGCTCCACGCGCTCCTCGGCAAAAAAGCATCTGCGTAAGCAGCATTGACCCTGACATTTGGCTTTTTTGTTCACACCTTATTGCACAGACCAGGGAGGGATCCAACATGAATTCAGAAAGTGCAGGTTGTCAGCTCCTGAACCAACACCTTTTTTTGTCTTGGAGTTTAAAACTTTACAGGCGAGAAGTGCACAGGCAAAGACGTAATTTGATATTTATTGAGCCTGCCTGTAGAAACTTCTTTATCATTTGCAATCTTTGCAAGAGGATCAAGGAATATCAGACTAGTCAAAAAGGTATTATTAGCAGGGCTAGGAGCAGTGCTTGTCAAAGTTTCCTGATGTTTCCTTTTACATAACTCTGTTTTCAGTTACTTATGTCTTTTTATCACACTACATTTTGGGATTAAATTTTCTCTGCTAAGGGTCTGCCTTTGATTGTTGGAAAACTTCAGCCAAATCAACTCAGTCTTTGCTGAGAGCCAGGCTGGTGGAAAAGCATCTTAAGATGACAGTCTTGTCTTTCAGGAGGTTTGCAACTATTGTATTTCAAGCATGGACTTGAAATTTGTCCAGGAGAGTGGCATTTATGTCATTGACAGCAAAAAAATACATCCTTAAAGAAAATCATACAAACGAGGGCATTACTGGAGAATTTGGTAAAAAACATGGGATGCATAAGCTACAGCCTGCATGGTTTAGGGGACAGTGCAGCATGACTGGGACGGCAGGATGACACCATCCTAATTTTAGGGAGAAAGTTCGGGGAAGAAGGCTTAGGGATATGGATTTGTGCGGTGCCACTTGCTCTGAAGGTTGCAACCCACTTCAGTTACTATTGTAGATACAACCATTACACTAAGTGCTGAGCACTTGAACTTTTAGTAGAAATACTCTGAAACTAAAGGCAAGAGGAACAAGAGTGGACCAGAGTCAATATGTTATGAGAGCAAAGCTGGACATGTATTCAGGAGGACAGAGAAAGGAAGGACTGGAGATGCTCAGAAAAAAAGACTAAAGCTGAGATGTTGCTAGAGAGGAGAATAGATTGGTTATGAAGTACTTCTTGCCTGGAAGTAAGGTGGGAGCAGGCAGTCAGAGGGATTGGTTCAGATGTGGAGACTGGAGGTGCGCTGTTGGAAACAGGATGGACGGGTTAAGAGAAATTGTGAGATGAAAAACATGTGATTATGCAGCACTGTGCAACACGGGCTTTGAGGGGGGACTGAATATTGCTAGAGATCTTCACTGAAGTTTTTCCTGACTTTTTGAACTCGTCAACTTCTATAAGCAGTAAAATTCTTGGACAGCATTTTTCTTTGCTGAGAACTGTACAGACTCCTAACGGTGTCTCTTGCTTGAGGTGCTTGGTGTTATTGAAAATATGAGTTAATAATAATGAAAGAAAACATAATAATCAGCCAAATCCCACTAAACTCTTCACTAGCTTCTGTGCCTGCTACTTACTTATTACTCCTCTGCGTGTCTCTTCTGACAACAGAGCTTTGCCTTGAAGGGCAAGAACGTCCCATCTGTTGAGCTCTGAGGATGTAAAACTCTTAAAAAGGAAAATATTAATCTCTTTGGTGTTTTAAAAGAGGCTGGCGTTGCCCACACTGGAAATGGGTAATCTCTGTCTCCCTCATGGCTAGCTATGCACAAATTGTGTCATCTTCTACACAAAGGAGAGATCCATTTGGGGCATATGCTATCCTATGGCTGCAGTCACACAGAGACCCTCAACATGAATACTATTAAAATGTGAAACGCTCATAGATTATTTTAGGCTTCACAGAGAGTCACAACAGCTACTGCAATAAATTAGAGCAGTTGCCAGGCACTTATGTATCAGTGCACCCTAGCTGTCACTTTCCAGGCTGCACTGCGTCTCTGCCTTGCTGTCGTATTGTTCACCATAGGCACGTTCCCCAGGCCAGAGCTTACGTGTGTAGCTCGATGGAAGACTCATCCTCAACAGTATTGCAATGGTCTCGTGTACAGAGCTCGAGAGATACACAGGGGTGAAAATATGTGCCAAAACCCTACTGCTTGTCTGAACAACCTTTCTCTTTAATCCTCATGTGATTTCAGCCTAACTCCCTTCCCAGATCCCTTCGTTGTCTAATGAGACAGGAACAAAACTGGATTTTCCTGAGGATAGGCATGCGGTCTGCCTCACGCTTGTGTCGTCAGAAATCCCTACTCCTTTTATATGACGTTAAATTAACATTTGCCATGAAGTAGAAAAAGCAATGACTTAAACCACAGAAATTTCCAAGAATATCTCCAGAACTGATCTATAGCAAATAATTTCTATTACCTGTGCACTAGTAATAATTTGTATGTTCACTTAGTGTAAGTAATGAAGCAGCAAGTGTTATTTTTTTAACTATATTTGCTTCAATGGAACCAGATATTAGTTATTACAACACCTAAGATAGTTTTTATTGAAGTTTTGGCTTTAACAATGAAACTCATTAATCATTCTTAAGTATTATACATAAAACAGGAACCTCTCACTGAAATGATAGGAATGAGATACAACAGAGGGGGAAAAAAAAAATCCAACACATAAATTAAGCTTAAAATGTAATCGATCTGAAAATTGCTATTTACTGAGGAAAGTCTTCTGGATTATAAAATATTTAATAAAAAAATCTATCAGTTCAGAATTGAGAGATTCTGGAAACAAATGTCAGTAGTTTAACTGAACAAAATAGTATAGTTAATTTAGAATGCAATGTTGGTATACATATATAATATTTTGTTATATAAATTTCTCTCTGATACACAAAATTCCATACATTTACAGCAGTTTATGAAAATTCATACTACTATCTCCATGTTATGAATATGTAAGAAAAGTCTAAAAGATATCAAATAGCTTCCCTACAGAGACAATGAAAATCAGGGACAGGAAAAAGGACAGATCTCTGAACACAGAACACACTCCCTTGGGACTCACTGCTGCTGTTTTATTTCCAAAGCTGTCCAGATGAAGCAGTAAATAACTAAGTACTAGGGCTGATCTTCAGTAATATTGAGTGGTCTATGATATTAATTAGACTAATGTGACCTGACCAGAAAAAATATCACTATCGTACATGAAGACACTGAAGCAAGCCACTTAGGAGACTGGAAGAGTTTGAAACATGCTTTCCTAGAAATCACATTTTATCTGATGGGAAAGGTTAAGTCAGTAGGAAGCAGTGCAGATTACAAGTGTGAAAGGTCTGGTGTGCTTTCTAGTTTACTTTCCAATTTTACAAAAGTTCATTATTGCACAGCTCTAAAATTGCCTGCTCCTTCCTTTAGATGCCTGAAGTGCTAAAGCTTATGTCTTCTCTAAGTGTGGATCTTGCACTGGCTACTATAGCTTGATTTTGATCTCTCTCGATTAATCTCATTCTCTTTGGCCATCTACAATGAAAGCATTAGTAGAAGAGGAAAATATTTATTTCTGAAGGGATTTGCCCACTTTCACATCACTTATTCAAGCCCACTTTTACATGACTTACTCAAGAACTTCTTTATTGTGTCCTTACAAAACAAATATCCCTGAGGGGAACAAAAAAATATCTTCACTCCTTGTACTTTGCCCTCTGGTACTGAGATGCTTTCATTTAGCAATGGTCTGCCAGATATTGCCACGCACAAACCTACAATGTTTCATCTTGTTTTATGACAGATGTGAATTTTGCCTATGTCTTGTCAACAATATTTTTTGTTTCTCCTCCACACTGTAAATTTCTCTCTAACTTTAACTTTTCTTTCACCCCAGATGTCTCTTAATAACCCTGCATTTCAGGCTCTTTTTACTTTCATCCCTTTGCTACCCAACATTAATTATTTTTTCTCTAGTGGGATTAGCTTGCAATTTTCCAGGCTAAACATAATTTTGCTTTAAGCCCACATTTCTAACCTGTCCAGGTCCTCTTGCATTATTTCACTGGGGTTGATAACCTTTACTGATTTTAGTACCATCTGCAACTTTCATTAGTATTCTGTTTACTCTTTTCCCCTCGACCAAAATGAAGACATTAAGGCCTGACCTGACTCCTGCAGTACCTGCTAGATACCTTCCAGCAACTTTCAACTTTGTTTTTCATTACCCAACATTTAGAATCCTCTAGACAGCTTTCAATGCAAGTGACAATAAAAAGCTGTTTCTTCAGCCTTAGAATATCTGTTATAAACAATGATAAGTAAAACTAAACCCCCTCAAACACTAATAAAACAGTCAATAGACTTTCTCTTTGCATGGCTCAACAGCATATCTATTGCTTTGACTCTAAAAAAATTTTAATTCTAATCCTTTTTCTGGCTGGAAAATGAACATTATCCAAGTCGTTATCAAATTGTTTTGAAACGTATTATACTACTGCTTATTTACAATATCTGTAAATACGATTTCAGTAGATAACTATATGGAAAGCTGGTGTTTTCCCTTAATTAAAGGCTCATTTACATTTTTCTGTTGTAGAATGAGTTACAGGAGTGCTTGGACCTCCATCGTTGGAAGATTTTAAATTAGAAGGGAGTTGAGAAATCCTTCTTGAGGATCTGGGTGTTCCTCTAGGATGCAGAGTAAGTAAATTCCCAGTGGTTCACGTTACGCTCTTGGTTGCACATGGCGATGTCTTGATTACCCTGACAGAAGAGTGAGTGAGGTATGTAGGGAGCACCTGACTTATGGTGCCGCATAACGTATCCTTTCAGACAATTTTGAAGATCACATACCTGAGACAGATACTACTTGTATCTGCTATGGATTGCCAGCATTTCCTTCAAGTCTGTACAGTGGTCTTGTGCCCTTTTGATTCTGTGAATAGGTGAGGAAAGTGTTCTTGCTGCTAAAGAAGCCTTGAGAGGTTTCTAGGTAAACGCTGAGTTGCTGTCCTTTGAGGGACTAGCTGAGGAAAAACAAGTTCACTATTCACAGCCTGTGTTAGCAAGGGCACAAATGGTTGTCCTCCTAGAAAAAGGAAATATTTTCTTAAATGTGTCAGAAATACTGTCTGTGGTATGTAATGGTGCATATCTTTTCTCCTGCTGGGAGCAGGCTTACCTCCCAAATCCCACCTCTCCTCTTTCTCAAAGGAGAAAGGCAGGAGGAATTTCCTTAGTGCACCCCTTGTACTAGGCACTCCTGCAATCTCCCTGGCTGCGAGTGAACTCTGTATCAAAGGCTTCTAAGGCATGTTTGTCTCAGATTGCCCCTTTTGAAGACTGTCATCCAAAAAGAAGTCAAGCCAAGACTTACACTGATATATTAAATATTTTGTATCAAGGGAAAAAAAAGAATAAAACGACAATCCCCCCCCACCATGTTAACTAACACTAGCATTGGCTGATTTGTCTGTGAAAAATCTAGAATCACTATTTCCCATTTAGTTTTATAAATATTCATTAAAAAACATAGTGAAATGCATAAGCAGAATCTCTGTAAGTAATGAGAGTGAGTGGTTTGCTTAAAAAAGAATTTATTAAATTAAAGGTTGCTTTGGGCAATCTGCCACTAGTATACCTACTTAACTACTTATTAATTTACCTATTTCCTAAACTGAATTAAAACACTTGTATATTTTCCATTTTTAAACTACTGTTTTGCAAACCCCCACTTTTTCTTTGCCCTGTTTCTGGATGTACCACTGACAGATTCTCCTGAAGACTTGAACAAATTGAGGAGAAATGAGACAGTATTTTAGCAAGAAGATCTGCAGCCTGTAGCAAGAAGCAATAAATGGACCTGAAGTATTTCTGGTAAGAGTAGCTGGGATGGTGTTGGCAAAAATAGCCATGTGTCCTTTTTTTTTTTTGCCTTACTGCTAGAGTTGGTGTTGGTCAACAGGTCAGGAGTCTTGAGGTCCAGCCTCCAGTTATAACCTTGCTGTATGTATCTGGTTAACTAAGAAAATTTTGTCTGTAATATACTGAGTGATAATTGTATAGATACATAGGATAGATGTGAGTCTAAGTGATGAATCTTCAGTCATGGTATACATATTTGAAGTACGTACAGTTTGGAAAGGGCTTATGTATCCCATATTAGGGCTGTGTTTCACTGATGGCTCTTTGTGTTCTTGATTCCTCATCCCAGAAGGAATACAGTGTGTAAATGTGCATGTGGGATGGTTATTGGGAGCAAGTGCTTGTGTATTTCCTCAGTACTCATAGGATCAGAAGCCCTCCAACCTCATTGATAAAATGTCATATGGGAGAGATCATACACCTCTGAGCAGGGTTTTCTAGCTCGGTTACTTCACTGTGCTTGTGTGGCTGTACAGCTTCCTCAGAGCTGTCTTTGAACCCCCTGTCCTAAGGGGAAGGTAAAATCGTGCGGGTACCCACCAGTATAACACACTGTTAACACAGCCTGTTATAGCAAAAGCGGGGCTCTTAGTGTAATGTGGGGTTTTTCCTTTGTAAATAGCAATTATGGGCAGTTTTCAAAAATCAGCAGTTTTAGGAGACTCTACCAGTGCATTTTCCAGGACTCTACACCTAAACACACCAAAGGCAAATTCATCACTGGTGTAACCCATTGTGACTGGGAGAATTATACTAGAGATTAATTTGGCTCCTGTGCATTTAACAGCAATTCAAGAAACAACACTTTGGAGAGACAGCCCTGGGGTTATTTTGCTTTTTTTATTGCTGTCTCCTCTTTACATTGTAGAAATGATGAGGAAATTGCTCCTGTGCTATTATGCNTAGACTGCCCCTGGACTGCTGCTCCTTTCATCTATTCTTTATAAGGAATCTCTTGAACTTTAATTAATATGAAAAATTCAGGTTTTCATCTGATTTAAATGTGACTGACATCATGCTGCTACTAAAAATGGAACAAAGTCCAAGTGTGATGAAAACAATGCTGAATGTCTGCATTCAAGAGGGAATCTCAGAGCCCACAGACAGCGTAATCTAACAAATCTGTAATGCTGTGTAACAGATAAGTATGGGAACACCAGGGACTCATTTATATACATGTTTGTGATAAGTGAGTGACACACAAAATATCTATATTATCCTCAGCCTGTAAAGTTTTCCAGGAGCTAATATAACTTTTTCTAGTCAGGTTGCAGCTAGTTAGAGGCCAGAAAATAAATTAATCCTGTCCAAATTCAGAACAGAGAAGGGAAATCCCAAGATATATCCCAGATATACATCTGTCTGAGGATGAGCAGCATGGAGAAACTTTAAGGTCTGAAGGACCAGGCAGAATAAAATCCTGGTGTCTAAGTGCTGCAGCATCTGTGTTTTGATGCAACAAGTTTGCAAAGTAAACTCCAAATTTTGGAGTTGGATACATAGGCTTGCCATGCAACAAATTTGACGAGATAACTAGCAATGCTTAGAACTGAGTAGACCAATCTACAGGAAAGCATTGAACTTTAGAAGGATCTCTTTAGAAATTAGACATCTTAATCAGGACTGCACATAAGTGTTTGTATCTCCATAGAGACAATATTTGAAAGTCAGAACTGATAAAAACTCTTCTGGATTTTTGTCCGAGATGGGTAAGTACCTCAGATTTCATTCCCTTTTCAAGCTGTAAGGATTTGAAACATCACCTCAAAAGTGACCTGACCACCTTTCAATAATGTTCAACAGCAAAAAATATACACCCAGAGCTCTTGTGTGATAACATCTGACGTGGACATCTCCAAGTGAACTTTAATCTGACAGCTGTAGAACTCCAGAGGCACAGCATTTCCATCACACACACGCCACAACTTCTAGGGTTGTACATCTCACAGGAAGTCCCCACTACCATGGAGACACAGCTAGAATGATGTTAATTTGAGTATATCTACACAGGATAGCCAGCCACCCCCAGATTGCAATGTAGATAGAAACACATACATCAAAAGACAGAATTATTTCCTTGGGCACCTGCTGGTTTCATCCTGTATTAAGTTCCATGTACCTGCTTCTACAAGGACAGCTGCTGTTATGGTTGGCTGAAGCCAGAGAGAAGTGTGTGGGAAAAATAAGTGTAAAAGTAATAAACGAAAACCAGTGCTTAGAGGGAGTAACTGAAATCTATATCTAAGCTTTCCAAGAAGTAATCCGACTTTCAGTTTTGTTGTATGCTTTGAACTTCACAGCTGTGTATAATTTTGTTGAAAATAAAGTAGTATTGTTCTTGTGATATCAGTGGTGGTCCCCGTAGCATTGTGATACCTCTCCTTGAGCTGCATGACCTATTTCCCTGAAATAGAGGAGACAAAAAAAAAAAGAAAAAAAGAGTTTATTTCCTCTTTACTAGCTAACTTCTGCAGTCATATGAGGAGACATTAAACCAACATCTTCAGCCTACTTTCAACAAAAAGAGCTAAGTCTTGATCTAAATGTTTGGATTTGCCATTAATGTTTTCTAGGCTGATCTCAATACTTCACTGAGGTTTGAGCATATTTTAAAGGAAGTAATTTTTGGCATGTGCAAAGTGCTTTCCTAGAGCTTTGCAATTTCAAAAGAGGTTGAAATCTTCTCCCACAGCCCCCAGATTTTAGCAGCAGAAGGAAAGGTTAATAATGTTCATGCAGATCTAATGCTCAGCTTCAATCCAGTTTCATGCTAAAGCCAAGAAGCTTTCAGACTCTGTGATTTATCCCGTGATTGCCCATTCGGAGCAAGATGTTAACAGGCATTGGTCTATCTGTTCTTAGGAAAATCAACACTAAAGCTTCCTTATATTTGAACTTGAGCTGAGTTTTGTCCAAGAATTCTGAAAAAATCTCATGCTGAATTAAAAATGTAAAAATATATACAGTATAATTCCAGCACCTTGATACAGGATGACAAGAAGAATAATGAAAGCCTTGGTCTGTCAATGATCTGTTCCAGGAAACACAAAGCTTTTGAATCTGAAAATTTGGTTGGAGAATATCAGTGTCTCAGGGTTTACTGCACTCGATCCATCCTTGTAATTTTTGCAAAGGAATATCTTACCTGCTTTAAATATTGTCTTATCCATGTTTTGAAATAATTCTCTATTTTTTTGTAGTACTTTCACTTATGCCACCAAATCTGCCAATAGATGAAACATGTTAACAAAGAAGGTTTTTCTCTCCAAGGCCTGACATAAAAGCCATGTGTTTGCATGGTGACCAACATGGTGCAAAAGAGATTTAGAAGTTTTAATTTTTTTTTTTTGGCCAACAAAACGGGCAATTTGAAGGTGAAATTACTGACAAAAAAATTTGTAATACTTAAGACATGCATTCCCAAAATTGAGCAAAGACTTAATTTTGTTACTCACAGGTGGGATTTTTTTTTTTTTTAAAGGACTAATTTTGGAATTGAATAAGACCTTCAATCACACATTTTTTTTGTGTGTCCCATGGAAAATCTCAGCATAAGGAAAAATCCAGACAAATACATGCACACGCCCCAAAGTCTTAACTAAGTTCTCCCATATATACCTTTTCATTGTGAATGGGGAAAATCTATTCCAGCTGGAACCATTTTGAAAAAACTGTTGTGCGGACACTTCTCTCTCTGAATGTCACAGTGCTAAATTTTTCTTTTCTGCAGCAGTCTGAATCCAGTTTTATAAAATATTTTACAATCAGTGGAACTACTTTGAATTTGACTAAAGAAAACCACTGTTTTACTTGAAATTGAAAACTCATTTAATCATTTTTATGATCTTCCCCTACAGACACCACAATATATCAAAGCTGCTGTTCTGACTGTCCGCTGGCAAGTCCAGAATGGGACAGGGCACCCCAGAAAAGCAGGGAACCAAGGTCACCTGCTGGATGTGAAAGCCATGCATGATGATGACATCTGCACATGCACCAGTGCAGTGATGCAAACTCTCCTTCCATATCTCAGAAGACATGAACTTGCTCATGGCTTGCCCCAGACTATGGAACTGTCTTTCTCCATATCTCTTGCTTCAGTCCTTTTCCCTGTCCCCTCTGCAGCATGTTGGCCATGGAAGGCAACGTGCAATGGAGCTTTTTGTCACCTCCTTGCTGTAAACTAATGCTAGTTATCAGTCACATATATTCAATCAGGCAAAACCAGACAAAGATCTTCTTAAACAGGTGCTGGCTTTAGGTGATGTTGATGGACTTAGGATTTCATGCATGCTGCTTATATGAGGTGAGATGTAGGAGACTTCTTTTCCGCTTCTTNCCAAAGGCATCCTGTAGATAATATAAACAGACAGAACTAGGTCTTTGGTGTACCACTGTGGTCCTCCTGCAAAACAATGCAAAGCAAGATAAAGTATTTTGTTAGTCTTCACTTATAAAATCACAAAATTGCCTTCTCTGTGCTTGCTTAGAAATGTGAGGGTCTGTATTGTGGAGAGAAGGATTCAAGGAACAACTCTAAGGTCTCCTTAGAGAGGCACAGGGAGGATGGTGGTTAGGTGGCAGGATCAGGATGCCTTCACATCATATTACAGCCATAGAGGGGATTTGCCAACAGGATTTTTAAAACATTTGAGACAATCCTTCATTGCACTGCAGCTAGGTAAGATCTTACTTCTAAGCTGTGTGTTTCTAGCCACATACTGCTCAATATAGCACCTCTAGAATGTTAAAAATGATTTTTTTGGTCTTAGATTACTGTCCATATCAGTATTACACTGGAAGGGTTTGCCAAAGGTGGTGCCCCACACATTAAGCAAAGAGAGGTCTCAGCATAAATTCCCATGATGGAATGGAAAGTAAAATACTGCCTGCCAGGCCAGTGGGAGAGCAAGGATTATAACCAGCAGTTCAGTTCCCTGTCTAGTGCCCCACTTATGAGACTGTATTTCTTCCCCTAAGCTTGTAACTGTGATATCCAGCAAGCACTGCACAAAGCTGGTTGTTGCCNGTCCGCTGGCAAGTCCAGAATGGGACAGGGCACCCCAGAAAAGCAGGGAACCAAGGTCACCTGCTGGATGTGAAAGCCATGCATGATGATGACATCTGCACATGCACCAGTGCAGTGATGCAAACTCTCCTTCCATATCTCAGAAGACATGAACTTGCTCATGGCTTGCCCCAGACTATGGAACTGTCTTTCTCCATATCTCTTGCTTCAGTCCTTTTCCCTGTCCCCTCTGCAGCATGTTGGCCATGGAAGGCAACGTGCAATGGAGCTTTTTGTCACCTCCTTGCTGTAAACTAATGCTAGTTATCAGTCACATATATTCAATCAGGCAAAACCAGACAAAGATCTTCTTAAACAGGTGCTGGCTTTAGGTGATGTTGATGGACTTAGGATTTCATGCATGCTGCTTATATGAGGTGAGATGTAGGAGACTTCTTTTCCGCTTCTTCCTGCTGGAGCCAAATGTTAGCCATTTTGAAGATCAATTACTGTAAAGGTGAAGGTGGGAGGTACAATTTGTCCCAGCTGAAATTCTGGGAGAGGTCAGATGGTTGTGATGGTGCAGGTGTTGCAATAGAAGGCCACAGCAACACACATGATACTTTGAAGTCTCGGAAGGCCCGTACCGATAGATTCAGGATGCTCCATGGGAAAGTCCTCCTGGATAAATGACCTATAGGTTGTCTATGGAGGATGTAAGGTTTGGGTGTGCTGGGGCTACCATCTTCTAGGTGTCATTTGAGACCCTCTTAGAACAACTCAAAGGATGATCCAAAGGCATCCTGTAGATAATATAAACAGACAGAACTAGGTCTTCGGTGTACCACTGTGGTCCTCCTGCAAAACAATGCAAAGCAAGATAAAGTATTTTGTTAGTCTTCACTTATAAAATCACAAAATTGCCTTCTCTGTGCTTGCTTAGAAATGTGAGGGTCTGTATTGTGGAGAGAAGGATTCAAGGAACAACTCTAAGGTCTCCTTAGAGAGGCACAGGGAGGATGGTGGTTAGGTGGCAGGATCAGGATGCCTTCACATCATATTACAGCCATAGAGGGGATTTGCCAACAGGATTTTTAAAACATTTGAGACAATCCTTCATTGCACTGCAGCTAGGTAAGATCTTACTTCTAAGCTGTGTGTTGCTAGCCACATACTGCTCAATATAGCACCTCTAGAATGTTAAAAATGATTTTTTTGGTCTTAGATTACTGTCCATATCAGTATTACACTGGAAGGGTTTGCCAAAGGTGGTGCCCCACACATTAAGCAAAGAGAGGTCTCAGCATAAATTCCCATGATGGAATGGAAAGTAAAATACTGCCTGCCAGGCCAGTGGGAGAGCAAGGATTATAACCAGCAGTTCAGTTCCCTGTCTAGTGCCCCACTTATGAGACTGTATTTCTTCCCCTAAGCTTGTAACTGTGATATCCAGCAAGCACTGCACAAAGCTGGTTGTTGCCTTGCCAAGTCCTTGAGGATTGTTTCTCTTATCTGACAACTGTGCCTACATATTTTGCAAGCGATGATGGATGCCCATGTATGCTGTGTTTTGTAGATTTATTTAATTCACCTCTTGTTATTACTGAAAGCATAATAGAGCAGCAGCAGAAATAAAACATCTGTGGTCTTTGACAGAGTGACTTAAAGAGAAAGAACAAAGCTTTCAAGGCATGAAACATGTAAGGAAATTAATTGAAACAGGTGGTTGCAGCTAAATGGTACCGCTTAAACTTTAGCATTTCATGGATCAGTAGGAAATTCTACCTGACTACAGTTTTAGACATGCTTCAGAAAGCCCTACCAGGGGCTTTAAGTTGTAAGTCTTTGCTAGAATTTGGGAATCTGTTCATATTTCGCATACCCATTCAAACCGATGTTTGAGCTGACAATATGGGAAACAGTCAGACCACACTACTGAGAAACAGAAATTAGACAAAACCTTCTTACATTTGGTGGTTGTGTTCCGTGTCATATACTGTAGCAAATTTATCTCTGCAATTATTATAAATGTAGACTGTCTTTATCCACTGTGCTGTTTAAAGAGATGTTTCCTTGCATGCTCTAAAGGCACATAGCAAGGCCACCTTGCTACAGAATGTGATTCGTGTTTCTTATCTTTAATTATGAATTTCATGATGTGGGTCAAAAAATGCTTGTTGCTATTACTTGGCAATATTGGACATTAAAAGCTATATGGGAATATAATATAAGAAAAAATACATTTAAATTAGAAAGAGATGCAAGGCTGTAACTATCAGAGGAGCATGGCTCAGTCTATAAACAACAGGAGGTGAAATAAGAAACATAACTGGTTTGAAGATGGAGTTTAATAGATTTATGAATGGGATTATTTGACAGGATCACCTAAAACCACAAGGGACTGTTTTCAATGATGCAGTTTACTGTCTTCTTTCTATTACTGCAAGGACAGCCCAGCAAGCAGTGCAGAGAATAAGGCTCCTGGTCATTTGGTTCCAAGATGCATCACTCAATGAGCACTAGAACAATCAGAAGGGACACATTAAACAAGTTACAAGGTCTGAGGTCATCAATTATGATATATGAAGTAGATTTTAAAAAATGACAGCAGGCCAGATATCTAAAAATGATCAGTGGTGTTGGTTATTGTGAGGTGTATCTCAGGTGTCCAGCTTGATTTACTGAATGAAAATACTTGTTATCACAAAATCCCTCCAGAGACGAACAATTAAGATTGAGCAATCCAAAATGTGTGTTCATATTGGTAGTGTTCCCCTAAGCTGCTGGTGTCCTTACAGTTCCTTAAGAGACACATCCATTCCAACAAATAAAACTTGCCACAACAAACTCTTAACAGCAACAAGAAGGGAAAAAAATAATAATCCAGACTTACAAACTGTGTTTCAAACCAAATCCTCCTCCCTGGATGCCTTTGGACATAGATGAGCTCTTCAGCTGCCTCAGTTATCCTCAGCCTAGGGTGCATGCCAGAGCTCAGGTGCCAAGGGAGGTGTCCTGCCAACCCTTCTCAGGCTGAAGGAGCTTGAGCAGACTCTTCCTTTCAGGTGGGGGGAAGAGTGCCACTTGGGATTGGGCTTTAAAGGTCAAGTCAACAGCAAAGGTTAAGTCCAGGATCTTTCTGACAATCGGAGAAGCAAAAGCCTGTGTGAGAAGACTACGTACCCTGGAAAGCTGTTTCCTTAGATGATATAAGTCAGCTGAGCTGCACTGATGTCAGTAGGGTTATTTCTGCCAGCTGAGCATTGGTCCCATGGGAGCAGCAAACTGCTTTGCTGGGAAGGAAGAAGTTCCCTATATGAGTTGTGCTAAAAATCCCTTACAATTAGCTCCTTCCCACTGAAATTTAGAGTTAGTTAGCTCAGGCCAATTAATCTCCTTCACAGAGGCAGTGAAATGAGAATTAGGATCCGAGCCACAGCGAGACACACACAGCTACGCAAAACTCCAGTTGAATGGGACCAGAAAGGAACTGGAAGCAGCTGTGAGCAGAGGTAGGAAAGGCTCTCTGAAAGATATATGAATGTGTCAGCAGGCAGGATCGTTAGGTAACAGATGTGGTTTGCAAGCCGCTCTGCTGCTATGCTAATCAAGCCCACACAAGTAGGACAAATAGACGAGCGATGCAGGTCTTTGGAGTCAACCTGGAATAGAGCCCGTCGCCGAGCGAAGGCAGCTGCTGCTGCAAAGGGTGCTGAACAAGGAGACGTGCAGTTTGCTAACAGCCGCTTGAGGAGGGTTTATCCTGGAATCACAGCGTTCATTTGCAGGAGGCCAAAGTTCAACTCCAACATGCAGCATTTTCTGAATTTTAAATACGCAGACATATATCTTACATTGTTTCAGCACAGATAATGATATGGGAATTATTTGTAAAATAACAGGATGGACAGTGCAAAATCCAGCTGAAAACATAATCTGCACCTAGAGTTTTGACTTTCTTAGTGGTCATGCTGGTAAATAAACCTTTACAAATAACTGAACCAGCAGCTGTCTTCCCAATTATTAATTGGCATCCATACAGCTAATGGCATTGCATAAGATCTTTTTTTCAAAGAGAATGCAAAGTTCAATTGAGAATGATCTTTTGGGTGTACTTAGGGTGTTCTTTCATGGTATATAAGGTTACTTTAATCCCTCTGAGGAGCTGGCTAGCTTTAAAAGCACTCTTCAAGGAGGACTGATAGATAATGCAATGGTTTAAGTCTACAATTTGCTGATCTGGCCAAATTCTATTCTACTGGAACAAGAAAAGGCAAATTAATCTAAGGAGAGAAGACTATACCTGATTTGGCTCTGTATGCTTTTTTAAAGCTTTTTCAGGGACAGGCTCCAAGTTCGTAAGGAAATACTCAACATGTCATTTTAGAAAATATGTCAGCTGTGTAATTGGATAACGTGGAATGTATTCAACATGTCTGTGTACCTGGAGACACCTAGAAAAAAACATCTGCTCCCTACTTGCTGAACAGAAATACATGACTTTTAAAAAAAAAACAACATTGGCATCAAAACTTAATATTGTCTTTTGTTGTGCCAAATATGCATTGTACACTACTAGCCCCTGGAGCTATACAAATGTAAGCTACCACCAGAACTATGATCAGTAGCTCCAGCTGGTTCTGTTCTGCCACAAATACTCCAGTTCAATGATTTCACAGTGACAAGAACACAAGATGTGCTTTCTGAACTTGTCTTTTGTTATTTTAATAAAATATCCAGAAATACAGTTGAGTTTTTGAAAAGATTTTCACTTCAGTGATCTTCATCCACAAACACATGAAACTTTTGAAACAAAATAAACTAAGATACCTCCATTGCTTTCAAGGGCAGCTCATTTATGTTCTTATCAATTGTTGTTTCTTGCTGATACCCTATGTGACACAAATAAAGGTGACCCAGTCCTGCAAAGTGATTATGAGGCTGAATATTAACTGATTATATTTCTGGTTGGAAGTTTCCAAGTATTAATTGTCTGCTTTTGCTTTAGCCTTGGGTGCCTTGTATTGAAGATTAGAGAAGAAAAAAAGAAAAAAAAACAAAACCAAAAAAACCCCAAGAGAGGCAGCTAGTGGAGATATAGGAGCTAAAGGTATATGAGCTTGAGATCTTCCATGGACTGTACCACCGTGAATCTACAGATAATGAGTCCTGTTAAAATAAGGTATTCTTGCATCTTTAAGAACTTCTGTCTTTTTTTTCTTCTACTTTTTTTCCTCTCAGGCTTTGCGTTCTCACTTTTGGAGACACCCAACAGAGGGCACTTAGAACTCAGAATTTGAAAATTTTCTTATATCACCTGAGAGGACACCTGGGAACTGGGGGCTGAGATGCTTAAAATAAATTACTGCCTGTCGCCTCTTGGTTGTGGGAGTACCAATGGGTGTCTAGTCTCTGCTAGGAGATTTTCGGCAGACTTCTGAGGTCTGTGCGAAGACAAATTGTCACCCCTGCTTATAATCCTAATCAATTCCAAGAGGGAATGCTTGATTGTTGGTGAGAATAAGTCTTCCTTCTCAAATTCATCATGGATGAACGACATGCAAGAGAGAATGCCCACCCTGTACAAGTATTTGAATTGACACTGAACTGCTTCTTCAGGCAGGAAATCTTAGAAGTAAGGTGCAATATATGCACGCACCATCACATTCATCCTTACAAATATGTAGTTATACTTTGCTTGACAACACCTTGCATTTTCAAGCTTTTTGAGTGTAAACCTTGTTCAGGCAGGAAGTTTTTATGGTTTTTCAAATTGCATCATATGTTAACAAGAACGTAGGGTAATAATTATAAAGTTTTTCTGCCTTCATGTCTTCAGTTTCAAAATGACTAAGAAATACATAATTCAAAGTCCTCTATTTAAAAATATCTGTTAGTATTACCTATTTGTTGAGCTTTCTTAATACTGGAATTATAACATTACTATGCTAATCAGGTCCAGAGAAGCAGAATTTCCTCTAATTAGGGTGATATCCATCTTACATGATATTGGCTGTCTAAAAATTAGACATCTCTGTCAGCTAATTTCTTGGTTATCTCTACTGTTGATGGAGAAAGGCACCTCTGGGAGACTCCTCATCCCAGTGTCTTGGATGGTGATATGTTTCAAAGCCATGACACATATCTAAGCTAAATTCTCTGTGTTGAGGGCTAGCAGATTCAGGAGGTGTTAAAGATGAGAGGATGTCTCTTTCTGTCCACCAAGCAGGAACCTCTGCACTGCCTGACCTGTGATTTGCTTGGTTTATAAAGGCCAAAGTCATCAAATTCTTGCATCAACGGTCTTGTGAGTCAAAATCTCTGTGCTTATGAGCCGTTAGAACCCTAGGATCAATGGGAAGTGTGGTTTTAATGAAAATAAGGTACCACAGCAATAAGAAGATTTATGAGCTTTTTCCTAACACTAGGCACACTGTTTTGAAAAAGTTGGCTTTAGCCTCTCATTTTCTGTTTAATCACCTATTTAATACTTCATCTGCCTATGTCAAAGAAGTGTTGTGAGATTTAATTAATTTTTTGTAAAGCTCTTTGAGATCTTTAGATAAGAGGTGCTATACTACATAAGTGCGAAATATTACTACATTACTGAAGAGACTTATCACAGAAAAGGTTAAGGTCAATTAACATTTTCTTGCCATTTATGCATATATTTTCAGATCACAAAAAGAAATTGGTATCAGTTTAGTTAATTTCACTTGTATCCATTTTCCAATGAGTTATTTATAACTGATTTAAGTTGAAGTCTTACAGATCACCAAAATGGCAATAAATTATACCCTGCTTATAAGCTTCTAACACCCTATGGTTTTAGGCTGCTTTGTTTTAATTGAAATGTGTTTCAATCACACATTATAATTAAGAAGTTTCAGGATCAAATTATCTATCTTTTGAAAATGGCTCAGGCAAATACAAAATTAAAAAAACCCCAAAACTCTCCATGAGTTCTTGAATATGTCTGTACAGGTAACAACTCTCTGTGTTTTTGAATATCAAATCTACAGCTTAATTGAAGCAGCAAAAAAATGTTTTCACAAAAACTGTTGCTTTGCTAGACATGTGAAAAAGGAACATTTAATCAACTAACTTTAAAGCAATGTCTTCTGAAAATCACATTTAAGCACATAAATGTACCCACAAGCAGTCCTGCAACCTTAAATGACTTGAACTAACATTTTTCAGACAATGTCAAATCTTACAAATTTTCATCAGGATTTGAGTAATTTTTAGAGGAAAAAGTTGCAAGGTTCAAGTTGAGAGAGATCTAGATCAAAATAACCACATTGTAAATCACTTCTATTACACACAGAATGTTACCCTTTAATTAAAACCATTTTATCTTACCATCGTGTTTCAATTAAGATCTTGCTTTACAGTCTTGCCATCAGAGCTGCTTGAGTTAAAAAAAAAAAATCTTAGTCAAGAACATTTTCTTAAATAAACACAGTTAATCAATGCACTGCTTCTAGAGAGGTCATGTTATTTGAGTATCAGTGAGCCAGATGTTTTGCAAAAGTGCTTGTGAATACTGAAAGTACTACGCATAAATGTTTGAACTGATATATATTTGATGTTGTCTAGTTTATTATTTATTATTAGTTCACCCCATTTGCAAAAATGTTTTAGGAAATTCTCATGTGAATCGACTAGCCACACATCTGGAATTTCTTTAAATCATTGTCTCTCTTGTTAAACTGGATTGTAATCTCAGAGGATGCAAATATTAGTTTTGTTACTGATTTTATGAGAGCAGGTGCTAATATTTTGTTTCTATTAGAAAAACATTTGAAGCTGGCATTTACTTATGTACCGCATGTATCATAAAGAGCAGAAAAACTCATTTAGTCCTGTAAAATGATGATGTCTCTATATCTTCATTAGCTTTACTGGAAAAAACTAATCTCACTAAGCGGACCTTAAAGTAAAAGCCCCAGATTTTACATTAATATTTTATCAGCTCTGCAATAATTGATAAAAAATATTAAAATTACCCATGCAATAATTCCTTAATATTTTTCTTTTGCTCAGATAGCTGTGCAGATAGAGGCAGATAAAAACTTCAGGTCATGCACTCTGACCCTCTGTACGTCAGAAGCTATTTAATTTTGCCTGAATTGAACCAAAGTGCAGTTGTTTGACTACCACAAAGACATCTATGTTTGACACGAAGATATCGGGCGACAGAGGAGCCAACACTTCCATCGGTAATTTGTTCCAGTGATTAATCCCTTTCACTGTTTACAGCGGGTACCTACTTTCCAGTTGGAATTTGGCTTGGTTCAGCATCGCTCTGTTACAGCTCTCTCTGCTAGATTAAAAAGCCATTTAAAACCTCTTATTTTCTCCTCCTGGAGGTACTTATCAAGTCACCTCTCAACCTTCTTTCAAGCCGTGGCTGTTGCGTGTGGAGTTGCTCCAAGGGAAGAGCATGGAGTTAATCGAGACGGGACAGCTGTGCACAAATTAACCTGGGAAGCTGTCCTAAGAAAAAAGCTGTCTCACCTCTGGAGGAAATTAACTTCAGTTGGAAACAAAGTACTATTTCCTTGGTGAGAGTGGATTTCCTATGGTTCCAGGAAGCATGTCCTGCAGTCACAACGTTTTTCTCGGGGCAAGCAAACTTTTACAGGATGCCTATATGTGTGAACATTCTAAGCTCCTTAAAAAGGAAGACAAAAGCTTTTTTTATTCTTGTTTTCAGCATTAAAATAATTTTTAGCTTTACCTGCACCCTGTCCAATTGCTATACATTTTTTCTTTAAAAAAAACCCCAACCAAACAACAAAAAATCCTAAAGCCAACAAGACCAAGCAAGATTATTTGGTTATTAGTGCCACATAAACAATTAGTATCAAACTTTTGCTTCTCTTCTAAGATTTACGATTGTCCTTCTGGTCTAATAACTTACTAGGACTTTATATTGAGTTCCTGTTACACTACAATGCTATTTCACTTTAATGTTAGTGGTTTACCAGGATGCAATCCCCAATACTGTAATGTTCTTCACTTTTATCTGTGCAACTAGCTATATGGATGCAAATATCTGTAGTCATTTTTCTTTGAATGGACCCTGCTTGTCAAATTGTTCTGCAGGATTTCCTTGTCACTTTTGTTATCTATCATTCCACCAATAATTACCCATTTTTTGGCAGCTGTATCATGTTTACTTCTGCATCACTATGGAAACACTGAATTTTCTCAGCCCTAGTATAGATTCCCACAGAATCCTAAAAAAAATATTTTCACATAGAGTGAAATGCTTCCTGTAAGTATTTTTTCTGATGTCCAGTTTAATCTTCATTTTTTAACTGATTTTCTGTGGGGCTATTCATTTATTACAGTGTTACTTGACACTTTTTCAAAAGAATAAGCATATACATATCTACATGCCCATTTGAATACCCATTATGGACTTTATAGGAGAAGAGCTACTCAGCCTGCTATTCAAGACTGTAGGATCACAAGCCATTCTGGCTTCCTTTCCCTCCTCTGGGAAATCTTTTTCTTTTCTAAAATACAGTGTAGATTTTGGACCCCTCTTCTCTTAATCTCAGTAGTGATGGACAACCGATCTGCTCAAAGTGAGGTACTGCTTTGGGAACGTTTCTGGGAAATCTTCAAACTAAGGTGTTTTTATCAAGATGCTCCAGTTTATGCACCAAATGAACTTTCTGCTCCATTTTAATGGTCAGAGCTGATTCAGCAGCTTTCTCCTGCCAGAATAATGCATGCTGACTTTTTTCTTCTTTCCACCTCCTGTAGCCAGCTCCCGGCCACATGCTCCAGCTGTGTTCCATATGCAGGCTCTGACATTTGTCTGAGCGCTTGATGAGTCAATTCCACCCATTAAAGTGGAAAAAAAAAATAGTCCACCAAAACAGCGAATAAATTCAAGTAGAGTTTATGAGTTGAATTAGCTCACCAAAGGGTCAGATAAGCCCCACAGGCAACAGAAGGGAATGGCTTGAAAGAGAAGAAGGTGGGAAAGAGAGGAGAAGAGAGGGGAGGGAGGGTCAGTATTGCCTCTTTAGGCAACAGAAAGCTGTTAGGCTGACTTAGGGGTCCCGTCTGCCTGCAGCCTTCGATATCACACTTACGCAGCTCACTTTGGACCAAGTATTTACACACTGCATAAGCCCATCTGAAATGTTACATTAAGGAGGTGTTGTAAATCTCTGTGTGAGGTCATTTTAGGCATTGTAATACCTAATTTGCACACCCAAAGTAATATGTTTCATCTCTTAATCATCCCTACCAAACTCATAATTTCATCAAAGATGACATTCAAATTTGCAAAATACACTTTTTGCATTCATTAGTACTGGCTGATATTTCATTCTTTGAATTTCCATCAACTTAATTCCTGTTTCTTTTTTACATATTTTCCATAACTTCATGTCACTCTGACAGCCCTGAAGCTTAACAGGTGATTCCACATATCCTTTCTGAATATTATCACATTAATATTTTTCAGTCTTCATGATTTTTTCTGGTATTCTGGAATCTATTAAGAATATCTTTGTAACTGAGTCATATTTCATTGAGTAACTCTTAAAGTACTGTAACGTGTAAGTTGTCTGAGCTTACTGATATAGAAAGTAGTATATCTGCTAGGTGTTATTTTAGGTACTCTTCAGTTATTAACAAATTAAAAAAACGTATCGTTTTCCTCAAACTGAATCTTCTATTCCATCATAGTATTTTTCATTTCCTTAAACAACTGCCTGTTCTTCTGAATGAATTACAGACTGATTTCAAGACCTTGAAAACTTTATTCTGGGAGAGAATATAAACAAAACATTCTCACAATTGTGAAAGAATGGCATTTCTCTTGGATTTCTGTGTGATAAAAAAATAGTGATGGGAAATCAGAATATCCCTTGCTGATATCCCAATACTTACAGAAATTATTTTACTTTGAAGGAAGAGTTACAGTGTACCAGGTCTATAAAGCATTAAGAAAATTTATACAACAAGGAAAAAAATGAGGTAGTGTTAGACCATGAGTAATACCGTATTGCACAATATTTCCAAGTTAAGTCATATTAGAGTGAGTTGAACTTTCAGGTCATTGATTTTCTGTACATTCTTGTTAGGATAGCATAATAGCTGTTCAGAAAGCCTCAAAACAGAAAAAAAAAATTAAAGCAACAAAAGTGACTTAAAAGTGTTGCAATAATTACAGCAATCAGTGGCCCAATGAGCTACAGAACACTTTCATCTCTCCCTGTTTTTCAGCGATTCACTGGTTCAGACTATTAGTGAAAGATGGGTGCAAACAATAGTGCGGTTCTTTTGAAAAGATCACACAGCAGAATGTTGAATGACCGGCAAAAAGAAAAACTGGTTATCATAATTTGCAAAGCATAATTCTGTGCAAAAGAATTGCTATATTTAAATACAGTCACTTAACCAAGAATATTGGTTTCAAAGGCAAGAAAGTAGAAAGGGTATCCTTATAGTCCTTGGAGAACTTCAAGCATTACTTCTAAGCCCTCTCTCCCTTTCTACATTCTATCATAGCATAGGAATTCCACAATGATTTATAAAAGGAAGATTTTCAAAGGCACAAATGGGAGTCAGGTGTCCGATTTCCATCAGCTCAGGCATCCAACTCCCATTTATATTTTCAGAAAACTCTCCCTTAGAGACATGAAATATAAAATAGTCAAGTAACTTGTATTCTATGGCCAGGACCATTTGCCTTAATTTTTTACATACAGTTCCATTTTAGTTTCTTTTGATTTGATATCAAAGCAAATAGAATTCTGCATTTCAAGAAAGAAAGACTAGATGATCTAATATCTTTTCTGTGGTTCTGCCATAGTAATGATGAGTATAAAACCCAGTAATTTAAAAAACAATTCCTCCCTTTCCATCTGTCCTGTTATTTTGGGTTTTAAAAACAAATGTAAAG
This sequence comes from Syrrhaptes paradoxus, assembly GCA_013400615.1. Lineage (NCBI taxonomy): Eukaryota > Metazoa > Chordata > Aves > Pterocliformes > Pteroclidae > Syrrhaptes > Syrrhaptes paradoxus. The sequence goes on along the minus strand of VZTO01009072.1, from coordinate 22,204 downwards.
TTTAAAAGTTTTAAAGGAAAGATGTAGACTTGGAAAATTGATAATTTGTCCAAAAATGTAAGCAACTGTAAATGATAGTTTTATCAAACAGATTTTTGAAAAAATTGGGATTTCTTTGTTGTTGTTGTATTTTGATTTTCATAAAAAGAAAAATATACTAAGAATATTTTCTTTTGAATTAAATACCAATTCTTTAACTTAAAAATTTTAATTTTATATTAACTGTTTTTAAGAGAACATGCACACTTCAGAGTCTATAAAAAAAAGCGGAAAAAAAAATAAAATTACTTTTACCAGTTCCTTTCCTTTTTTGGAGAATTTTGCTAAATGGGGTCAAGTGTAGTATGTCTAGGTCCAGAGATGTATTTCAGCAGTTCTCCCACACAGTCAAAGAAGGTGTAAAAATCACACTTTTTTCTGAGATGTGTCTTCATTAACAAGCTGTACACCAAAAATCCACTAAAAATGCTATGATCCGGCAAGGCCTTCTCTTCACCTTTCTTTTTCAAATAATTTTTCTTCTGCAAAACTGTTTAAGAGGAGAACACTAAATGAAAAAAAATGCAAAGGCTGGTAGACCAAATTTGTGCCCACATTGCTCTCTGGTCCTGGTCCCCCTATTATTCGGCACCTATTCACTCATGTCCAGGTTTCCCCATTGCAGGAAACCAGCTGCCTCCCTGCCAGGTAACACCAGGATACAATTGAGATGATAGATCTTTCCAGAGGTTGTACCGAGTAGGAAATATGGACAAAATCACATCTTATTCTATTTCCTCTCCTTCAAATTGAACAGGCTTATACACCCCTTATGGCTCTCATGCCATACTCAAGGCATACAACATAGTCGTTGGATCATTTTACAAAGAAGACCTCGCTGATGCACTGTTATATGGTTGTTTCATTGTTTCGGGTATTCAGAACTGGAAAAAGTCCCAACCCCTCACAAGAAAAAATCAATAATAGCTCTTAAGGTCACAGACCTTTCGTGTTTTCCCCAGATGACACCCAGAGTACGAAGGTTGTGGATGTGGTAAGGCTTGAAATCTTGGCCCATGAGGCTGCGTGACACTGAGACAAGGGCTAGAAGTTGTTCCCAGGACCAGATGACCAGCCGTGTGGATAAAGCCTAGGAGGAGGAAGCAGTTTCTGTAGCTGATCTAGCTGAGTTCACTGACAGCTGGAGAATACAGATGTAATTCACCACCCTAAAAATGGTGGAACTTTGCTTATCCAAATCATAATCTTTCATTCT
>VZTO01009072.1:1777-20521 GCA_013400615.1 Syrrhaptes paradoxus | reverse complement strand
CAGGAGTAAGTGGATGAAATTAACGAAGGTAGAAATGGTGTTTTTTTGCTTATCAAAATCATAATCTTTCATTCTTTTTTTTTTTTTTTTACTTTCTGTTAAAGAATGCAGGAAGGATACATTTCTCTTGACAATACAGCAAATTGGCATAAAAAGGAAGAGCAACTGATGTCATCTGCCTGGACTTTTGCAAAGCATTTGGCACTGTCCTGCACAACATCCTTGTCTCTAAATAGGTGAGACATGGATTTGATATGTGGGCCACTCTATGGATAAGGAATTGGCTGGATCAACAGCTCAAAGTCCAAGTGGAGACTGGTGACAAGTGACCTTCCGCAAAGGTCAGTATTGAGTCTGGTGTTGTTTAACATCCTTTTGGGAGACACGGATGGTGGGACCGAGTGCACCCTCAGCAAGTTTGCCAACAACACCAAGCTGTGTGGCACGGTCGACATGCTGGAGGGAAGGGATGCCATCCAGAGAGACCTTGACAGGCTTGAGAGGTGGGCCCATGCCAACCTCATGAAGTTCAACAAGACCAAGTGCAAGGTCCTGCACCTGGGTCGGGGCAACCCCAAGCACAAAGACTGGCTGAGAGGAGAATGGATAGAGAGCAGACCTGAGGAGAACTTCGGGATGCTGGTTGGTGAGAAGCTCAACATGAGCCAGCAATGTGGACTTGCAGCCTGGAATGTCAACCATGTCCTGGGCTGCATCAAAATCAGAGTGACCAGCAGGTAAAGGGAGGTGATTCTCCCCCTGTATTCTGCTCTTGTGAGACCCCACCTGCAGGGTCGCATCTGGCACTGGAAGGACATGGACCTGTTGGAGCCAGTCCAGAGGGGGGCCATGAAGATGATCAGAGGGCTGGAGCACCTCCCCTTTGGGGACAGGCTGAGAGAGTTTCAGTTGTTCAGCCTGGAGAAGAGAAGGCTCCAAAGACACTTAACAGCAGCCTTCCAGTGCTGAAAGGGAGATACAGGAAAGATGGGGAGGGACTCCTTATCAAGGACCGTAGCCATAGGACAAGGAGTAACAGTTTTAAGCTGAAAGACAGTAGATTTAGATTGGATATTAGGAAGAAGTTTTTTACTGTGAGGGTGGTGAGGCAGTGGCCCAGGTTGCCAAGAGAAGGTGTGGATGCCCCATCTCTGGAGGTGTTCAAGGCCAGTCTGGATGAGGCTTTGAGCAACCTGGGCTAGTGAGAGGTGTCCCTGCCCATGGCAGGGGGGTTAGAACTAGATGATCTTTAAGGTCCCTTCCAACCCAACCCATTCTGTGGTTCAATGATTCTATAAAATTGAGTCATCCCAAAAATGAAGGAACTTGAAGCGGAAAAAGCCAGAGCAAAAAGTCTTTTCTGGGTGAATCAATCATACCTTCAGGTCAAACGAATGTGATTGCTCTGTGTGAGTCTAAAAAAGGAAAGGAATCCACTCTGGGTGTGAAAGAATCAAGATAATGAACATATGTGTCTTCGAAGCAGTCTTGACACTTAGAAATGCTGCATATGTATGTAGTCATCTCTTCTCCTTGTTTTTTCTAAGGGATGTAGAGGCTACATTTCACTGATATTAGGCCATTTCCATAAAAGAAGGCTCTAAAAAAATGCTACTGTGGTGTTTGACAAAAGTTTATTTTACCTTTGAATTATTAGACAAAAAATTTTGTCACCCAGGAGCCTACAGAATTTCAAAGGACATGGAGCACAAAATCATATGCCTTACCAACTCTTTTTTGTGGAATAAAAGTGCTGATGGAACAGAAACTTGCTTTAATTCAGAGAGAGAGGCATCAACAAGAACAAGATCAAGACAAGAAATCTCAGCGCTAAAGGTCAAAAGTCCTGAACACGAGGGAATAAACCATTAGATTCAGAAGTATGTTTGAAAAGGAGAAAAGATGCTAACAATCTCACCCAAAACAATTTGAAATCAATAAGTGTGTCAGATAAAGGATGCAAGGGAAGTTACTGTGTTTTATACAGTACATTAAAACAGCAACAAAATCTTAAATTTTAGTCCTTTTACAAAACAATACAGAAATTGATTTTTTTGTAAGTAAAAAAAAAAAAATAAAAAAAAAAAAGAGGAAAAAACCCACCAGCTGTTCCCTGGCCAAGGAAACAACAGGGGCTCTTACTCTGTAGTACAGTAAATGGCTAACTTCCCAGGGTATTTTAAGTCCCCTGCAGTCTGCAGTGTCAGCAGAGTTGGTCATTTGCGAATCAGTGGGGTTTTGTTAGAAGTTTGTTTATCTTTCAATGAAACCACCCGCCTGGCAGTTGAATTGTTTGAGCTATAAATAGAGGAGCAGTGCATCAAATTCTTTCAGAATGAAACACAAAAATATGGGCAGTGGGAAGGGTCAGAAGGAAGGTGCAGGCTATCTTATTGAGAATGAGACATAAGGGTTGGGAAATATTCTGTTTATTTTTATGTTGTAGGATGTGGAATGGGCAGACATCCAAACAAGCATTCCTCACACACCCTGTGTAAAGGCTATGTTCGGATGATGGGAACTCTAAAGAACCTGGCTTCCTTCCTTTGCTCCCTTCCTTCCTTCCATATTAATGAGTTGGCCTCAACCATAAAGGGCAATTCTGTTGAGTCCGTTCAAAATATATGAATGTGAATTTTTACCAAGAGAGTATGTTGCCGTCTATATAAAGTGCCTGATACTGTTTTAAACTCTACAAAAAAATCCTTTGTTTCTAACAAGGCAATGAGTTCTACTGGCCAATCGTGCTCTTTCTCCTTGTTCATTTAAACAAGAGTGCTTCTTTCCATTCATTTCACACTGCTTGCCTTTCAATTTCACAGTGCCTTCTAGTTGAGTTTGTAAAGTTGCCACTAAGGAGCCCTGCTCTAAGTCTTTCCATGGAAAGACAACAGGAAGTGTTCACAGAATTCACACTCTTTTCCCACTGCAACATATCCTGGCAGATGTGTTAGTTACCATGGCAACAATTAAGACTAGTTCTTTTTTTTTTTTTTTTTTAATAATATGAACAATCAGCAGCGGCTGAAACATTTTCAGCTAAATTTGTGTCTCAGATTTAAGTTATGCAGTGTAAAGATCTTCCTGGGGATGTGTGCTTGCTAATATTTGAAAGGGTGCAAGACAAGAAGTAGTCATCTGTGTGACTTGGATGATCTGTACCTTTTTGTTCTCCCTCAGATGGGGGATTGCATGACATTGGCCTGTCTCTGCTGATGGAGAGCTGGAAAGGGAGCAGGCTGATCCCACTTACAGAAACGAGAAAAAAAGTAGCCCTTCAGTGTCAGTACTCTATAGCATTTAAATGATGTTCACAAACTCCAGATCTGTTCTCTGGGTTGGAAAGATGGGTATATCTATATAGAAAATGAAGAGTGTATCTAAACTTTATCTGTCTCCACAATCATCTTTAAAAGTCTTCATGCTCTAGAGCTCTTGAACAACACATCAATGACAGCAATGTAAATTTGGATCACTGTGTTGGTATCCATGAAGTTATTTCAGATTCATCAACATCTTTTACAGGAATGCAAGTACTGAGCAATGCCACTTAGGCCACAGATCAGGCTCATTCAGGGTGGAAGGGACCCAGGGAGGTCACCAGTCCTACCATGTCTCAGTTGTGCTTCTATCCACATCTACAGGCTGATTGCTCCTGCCTGTTTCCCTTTCTGCCTTACTTGGGTACAGGCACTCAAGGTGGCCCCTGTTGACTAGGTTTATCCTTTCTAGGGACCTTCTCACTCCTGTCACACCCCCTGCCCCCATGTCCCTATCAGCCCATACTAAAGTTGTTACCACCATCACCTCCCACACTCAGTTTATGGTCCCCCTCAGCAGTTGGGCAAATTTGGCAGGGATGTTCTTACCTCACCAGTCAAGTAAATCCTGTCTTTTGCTAGCATTCCTCATTCCTCAAGGAAGTTCAGGCATTGCACCTACACAAAAGCTCATTTTCATGTCTTCATTTTGCTGTTTTGCTCAGAAGGAAAGAGAGTGGCTTGGTAAAACTGTTTCTTGCCTTGTAGCAGAGCTTTTGACAACAGCCACAGAGTAATTGTACATGGATAAACCTGTGAGTCCCTGCATAAATGGAAATATGAATCTGTACTGGGGCTGTGATGGAGAAGTATTGTCGTTAATTAGATAGCACAATTCTTTAGTGCCAGGAAGAACAAGCCATTACTGAATTTGAAATGATTCTCGTATTTCCTACAAAAACACCATGTGGCTGAAATACTCTGCTTGTATCCAACTAATAGCTTCTGAAAAAAGAAACGACATCTTTTTTAACCTTTCCAAAACACACTCGCTAACATACTCTAATGCTTGAAAGTATATAAGGTCAGCTGCAACAGCAGCCTTTACATTTAAAACAGATGTGGCTATACACAGCAGTGAAGGAATGTACTGCTTCGGGTTTTGTGTAACAAGCATTGGTGCTTTCCAGCCTTTTGCCGTTTTGACACTTGCAGCTTATACACAGTACTGCTTTAGAGTCAGATATTCAGTGTGTGTTCATAGAGATGATTTAAAAAAAATACTTTACACACAGTTGTCAGCAAAAGCTGGTGCATAAAGATAACCACTCTAGACACATTATGCTTTGTGGTCTCCGTTCCCTCTATTTCCTTGCTTAGTTACACTGGAACGAGGTAAGCTGAAGTTTCCAGCTCAGCAATAGCACCCTTAGCTTGCCAGCTCATCACTACTGGTCAGCTGCACTGCTGACTTGGTGAGCAGTGAACTAGAGCTATTCCCCAGCCTCTTCTTGCCCATGTGCTCTGCTAGACTGAGGTTAAGCAGGCAGTTGGCTTCTTTTATTGTGTGTGCCTGATACCAGTGTCTGAATAGCCACAGAAGAGACATACAGAGGAAAACCAAGCTATAACCCAAACCTTCAACCTCTTGGAACTGTAATCTGCAACATATTGAAATTTCCAAAACTGTAATAAAGGGACCCTGTCTTGTGTTTGTGCAACACCACAGAAGGACATTTTCAAATCTTTTCAAAGTTATAGTCATGTTGTCATCTTCTCCAGTGATGACGAAAGATCAGTCCTGTCTATTCCAGGTGTATTTGCCGCAGGAAAAGAGTAGGCCCTGTAGAGCTGTGCTGTCATGGAGGCAATCCTCTGAACAGGGACAGCGGCTGGTTAAAACTAATGTCATAAACCAGAGAACAAGGGTAGTCAATACACACCTTGGAACACAACTGTCAATTTGTGCTGGTGGCACTGGCAGTACCTTGGTTTTCTCTTGTGGTGTCTTTGAGGACGGAGATGGTTGAAAATCTGATTTAGGGACTAGGCTCACCTCCATCTCCTGGTGAAGTATACACCTCTAACTAGTACAGAAGGTCAGAGTGGTTTATCAAAATATCCTCCTGGCTTTAAGAACTAGACACTCATTCAGCCATTGAGTCATTTCCTCATGCGGTGGATCTCCTCCCACCTATGGATCTGTGAGTCCATGCATTCACTCAGCTCCATGGTGCATGTCTGATGGCACCAACCCAGAAATTCACACTGGTGCTCAGAGTGATGTAACCTCTGGAAACACATAAAAAGGTGCAAGCCAGCTCTTTGCCAGACCCAAAAGGAAATAAGATATCCACACTGAAAACTTGGAGAGAGCGGTTCTTCAAGGCACTTTACATAATACAGCAAAGTGAGACCCAGGAGACCAGCCTGGGGTGCCAATTCTGCCTGAGACAAAAGATCAGTCATGAAAACTGGACAACCACGTTACCCCTCCCACATCACTTGTAGCAGCCAATTGAGCAGTATATACAAAACCCGAAGTCTAAACATACCTTTAATATCTTGGATAGGGTATTCTAGCACAAAGTGCTTTGTCTCCTTGGATCCAAATAATTTATCTTTCTCTGAGGTTGCCTGGAAGTGACTGCTAAAATTTACAGCACTGAAACTTGGTTCTGGCTGTTTTACCAATGCCAAAGAAACTAAGTTTGTGTTTAAAGTTAACTAAGTCTGTTTGGATTTCTCTGTGTGCAGCTGTTGGGCTTAATCCATGGAAATAAAGTGAAGCAGAATAGCACAAAAAAAGAAGAACAATTAAATATGCTGGGAAAAGGTGAGGGTGAAAAATTAAATATTTGCTATCTGATTCTTAAAAGCTTTTAAGGAAAGTTAGTTGAAGTCCTAAAATTAAAAAAAAAATGAAGTCGAGAAAGCAAAGCAAGCAAAGCAAAGTAACAGGAGAAATGGGGGTTGGGCATCACATTTTCTTTGTCATGCTATTACTGTCTCTCTGTGGCAGAAGGACTGAAAGAATAAAAGTAAATGTCGGATCAGTTATGCTGATTTCCGTCTATCACAGGTATTTTTGTGGTCTTCATTATCATAGTATCATAACACTCCCATCTATTTATCCTCACGACACCTCTCTGAGGTAGGTCACTGCTTTTATTTCCTTTATACAGCTAGAGTGAGGCTTGGATAATGGAGCAGGTTCTTAGCTGGCATAAATTGTCACAGCTCCATTAACTCCCGTATGAAAGGACTTCGACGGAATTTAGGATCCTCCACTAAATGAATCTCACTTTTCCCTGGAAGCCAGAGGCAGGGCGATGAAGCAAGCCCTCATATTCTCCAAGCTTTTAACTGCTGCTCTACCAAGAAGACCATCCTGCCTCTGTTTAGATAATGTGATCTTTGGGCCAAGCCACACTGGCTTTATTCTTGCAAGGAAAGTCAATGAAGTCTACGTGGTATTATTCCCAGAAAGCTTGCAGGACACAGCTCGTTGGGTGGTACAGATTATGCATTACAGAAAGGCTGAAAATATAGGTACACAGCGCTCACGCCTATGTATCTGATGTTAGAGAATTAAAAGAATGAAGCTGGCATGGAGCTGTCAAGCAGCAGTCAGTGTGGGATGGAAAATATAAGGAGCACAAAGAAGCGCACAAACACACAGAGTGATTCTGATGTGGAATTAAAACGCGATGTACTCAGAAAGTTTGAACAACGGCATACAAATTATTTACTTTCCTCAAGCCTAATTCAAACAAGTCAACAAGACAAGAAAATTGAAAGGAGAAAAGGTGATAAGCAGCGTTTCTTGCGATACAGGTGTCTCAGCTCTAATGAGTCTACAGGCTTCGAGCGGGTATCATGAATATCACCAGGAGTGATTATAGCTTGTAAAAGCAGACCAGAAAGAGACGTGCCTGTGTGTGTCTTGGGCTGTAATTAAAGCCATAAGCCATCGGTAGCAAAGAGGGCAGCTGCAGCATTTCAAACCTTTCGTACCTCAGCATTAAAAATAGATTGTGGCACAATAATAATAAAAAATTGTGTACCCAAAATAATTCCAATAAAAAAATTTGCACATTTGATTACTATAATTGATTTCTTTTCTAGATATGAATAAATGACCCAGGCTAAATGCCAGTTCCTTGCAAAGAATTTCATTTAAGCTTCAGTGAATTGAAAGGCTCAACCAGACTCAACATTTCCAACTTCCTAGCAAGTAGCAGAAAATCTACCTGACAGTTGCCATGGAAACACGAACACGAAGAGCTAACCACCAGCCTATAAATCCACAGAGAAACCTTTCTTAATTGGAAGGCCTTTAACCCACACATTTTTCTCATAGCTGCAGAGCTTATTTCTAAAGAGATTATTAAATTCCTCAATTGACTTATGAAGGATGCTTCCCACTATATTACTGTGCTCTGGGTTGCTCATTCTTTATATCTGTTTCCAAAATTACAAAGCAGAGCAAGGATGATAAAAGTTAACACAGATGTTTCAATGAAAAATCCATATGATGTTCTGAAAATAACTTCAGTGGCAATGTTCTACTAAAAAAAAAAACCACTAAAAAAAACCAACAACAGTTCAAGAAGTGAAATGGCATCGAAGAGATCAGAAATCCCAACATTCTTTGCTTTGGTTTCTAGGAATTATTTTTTTTTAATGGAAGACTTTCAGTGGGAAAATATAAGTGAAAATATCTGAGGAATAATTCTTTAAGTCTATAAATGCTAATTATATATGACTCCAAACATGCATGCATACACGTGTTCTCACACTGGCAATATGTGCAATATAATATAATTTATAAAGAAAACACAAGTTGAGATTTGCCCATGCTTACATTTGCTTCAACATTTTGAATATTTCATCAAAGTTTTGGTGGAGAAACTGATTTAATAAACCCATTTTCCACTTTAGGTAGTTTCTGTGCCTTTGCTTCCTGTATTGTCATTTTCCTGACCAGGGGTAGCTTCCCTTTTTTAAAGGCTGGCAGCTATTTTGGGGCTGAGACTGCACCTCACAGGGTGCAGGGCACCTCTCACCATGCTACCCAGCAAGTACCACCATGGAGAGTTTCACCAAGTGCCTGCCTGTCCATGGCATTCAGCTCCCCATGGTTTTCCCCTTGGAGAGGATGTGGTTGTGCAAGAAGCAACCATGATTTCAGCACCCACAGACAACCTTGGCTTTGTGTTTGATCAGCTAGCTCAGGTACAGTGGAGCTGTGTCCTTACAGAGATCAGAGCAAACCAAATGTCCGTGCACGTACCCAACGCCACGGCCAAGTTGAGAGTGTGTCCTCTGAATTGCAGGCTACCAGGGTCTGCGTATGTGTAAGGCAGTTTAAAGTAAGTGTGGATTTGCTTGGACACACACTTTGTATGGCCACAGTCAGCATTTTAGTACAAGCATCCTCTAACTGACATCTTTTTAAAAACAACATCACTTTCAAGAAGTTCATCAGCCTCATGCAGTTAAATGCATTTCTCTTCTCTTGTACTCTCTAGTAAAAGAGAGAATGATCAGATGTAGGTCCAGACAGCCTTATTTATTGGGGTTTTGTTAGGTAGTCAAAGATTTGTTTTATTTCTTTAAGTTGGCAGTTTCTTCTTTTTTTCCCTGCATTATGCCACTTTTCAATATTTTTATTCTTCATCTCCAAATTCTGAGGAGAATAGGAAAAAAATATTGTATGTATTATGCACCAAGGACTTATTCCTATTGCAGTCAATGGGAGCACAATTGATTCCTGCTGATTTCAATTGAATCAGAATTCTGCTCTGTTCCTCCTCTGAAACAGAGGGGAGTAGAGAGATGGAGGAAACCCATGGGTTTTTTTAGTTTTTTCTTTCTTTTTTTTTAAATTTTGTTTTTCCTTTTTAAAACCTGCCTAGATTTTGGATGGAATATTTAGCTCTTGCTCCTCCAGAAATGTTCAGCTGTCTGAAAAGCCGAAGGACTATGGGGCAGGGCTAGCAATCAGATAGCTACCTTCCAAGGTAGCCCTCATGCTGAAAACACTAGAGCAGCAGTGTGGAATGGGATCCAGCACCATGTTGGAGGGAGATGCAGATGTTCACCACTTGCTCAATACCCTGGCTCCCCATACATACAGAACTCCAGTTTGAAGCCTGGAATTCAAGAAGGTCCCATTATAGGGACCGTCAGAAGACGAAGGAGGTGACCTCAGCCCTGGCATAAACCTATTCCCCCTCGTCAACTGGGTAGACTCAACTTTCAGTGAGATTTCTTCACTCCAGGCAACACTCATGTAGCTCTCACATTTAACCTGCATAGCTGACACAACTCTCCTTGTGCAGACCCTCTACTTGGAGTCTCTTTACTCCATGGGATGACTTCCATCCTCATATTGCCTCTACATGGCATGTCAGTACATATATGGGGAGAAACGTAGATGCTTCAAATAAGTTTAAACCAGCAGGGGACTCTCACTGCCCTGTGCCTTTGGAGATAATCCTAGAAGAAAATCTCAGTTACCCAGAAACCGTCCAGGGACTTTGGAGGCTTGTGGTTACTGACAGAGCAGAATCTCCCCCAATGAGAGTCAGATAAGAGATACACAAAGTAGTTGACAGTGGGAGGGCAAAACACTACCACTAAAGTGTTTCCACACCTCCCTGTCAAATCACTTCAGTTTTAGCTTGCCTTATTTTCCCCCTCGTACCTTTTTCTAGCCCTGAGACGCCTGGGTGAATACAGCTGGCCATAACAAATAATATTTGCCAGCAGTTTGCGTAGTAACTCAATAGCTATGTGGGTCTGCTTGGTGGAAAAAGATGCCACTCATTTTCACTTGCAGCATGCAAGGTTCTGAATGCAGGTTTTATGGGATGAAGGATTAAAACATTACCCTGTTTCCCTGCCTACTCGAAATTAAACCCTGAATAGTTCATGTGATGTTACCATATTCCTTACATAAACAGGACTGGCTGAATTTCATTTCTTAGCACCAAGTAACACTGCGTAAATGCTTTGGAGTAAATTAACATAATGAACACTATATTCTATTGCCCGAATTATTGCTTTCCTCCCCTCCCCATATCATTGTTATTATTAGAATTGTTATCTGACTGCAAGAGAATCTCTCAAGAGACAAGCTTGCTTTACTTAACAACTCCTTCTCCAAGTCCATCAGACTGGCAACTGCAAGCCTACGATTAGCTTAATAAAAGTTAAGGGAGAATGATAAAGCGAACGGAAAATATTAAAGGTGCTGAGAAACAAAACCATAATTGGCTAGCTGCACTCCAGCGATGACAGCTAGAAAGCATCTGCTCCCTGCAGCTTCCTAAAGTGTTTGCAGAGTCTGCAGAATTCTACAGAAAAATCCACAGCCATGTAGTTTCCATGCCTACAGGGATTTGCAGTACCCTGGAGAGTTTTTAAGGGATTTTTAAGTGACTTAACTTTTATTTTTATTGCTTTTTTTTTTTTTCTTTCTCCCTTAGCTGTCTGTCTTGTTCTCAAATCTGGGTGGCATGTTCAGCATGTTGCTGGTTTCTATTGCTTTCTGTACACCTGTTTTCTGCCACATAGGATACAGGAACTTCACAAACCTCAGAGATTTCTGTTCGAAAGAGCTTGCCCACAAAGGGCCAGACTCTCAGGCCATCTGACACCATGGAAGTGTTCATTCTTATCTACGCAAGCAGTGAGAGGGTCTTGATATTTCCTAGGTTATTTCCTAGCCACAGCTCACAGTGGATTCTTTATCTTGCAGATGTGATTGAAAGAAGAATGTCCATCCACTCCTTTTGATCACATATGCTTACTTGGCTTATACCCACCACTGCAGCACTTGTGCTGTCAAGATCTTCGGTGGATTTATTTAAGAAAATTTAGGTCACTAGCCAACATATGGTGGTAATCTCCATCTAACCCCGGATTAGTAAGGAGGTCCAGGTAACTTCATGTTTTCTCTGAAAATCTGAAGAATAAAAATCCTGTGTTGGATGCTCTTTGATGGCAGGGTTTTAAGTTGCACTGTTTGCTTTCCTTTTCTTTCTCTAGCCCTGGGCTGCTAGCAGAAATTCCTTCAAAGCAGAGGAACATGGGGAACATGATAAACACAGGAGACCGTAGCCTTGGAGGTGGTGGATGCCAGGTGCCCACCAAGCTGCTCTATCACTCCACATCCTCAGCTGGACAGGGGAGAGAAAATATAAAGAAAGGCATGTGGGTCAAGATAGGGACAGGGAGACATCACTCACCAATTATCATCATAGGCAAAACAGACTCAACTTGGGGAAAAAGTAATTTAATTTATTGCCAATCAAATCAGAGTAGGGTAATGTGCAAATAAAATAATATCTTAAAAAACCTTCCTCCCACCCTTCCCTTCTTCCAGGGCTCAACTTTACTCCCAATTTCTCTACCTCCTCCCTGGCACAGGGGAATGGGGAATGCGGTTTGTGGTCAGTTCACCACATTTGTTTTTGTTGCTCCTTTCTCCTCAGGGGGAGGACTACTCACATTCGTCCCCTGCTCCAGTGTGGGGTCTCTCCCACTGGAGACGGTCCTCCATGAACTTCTCCAATGTGGGTCCTCCCCACGGGCTTCAGTTCTTCAACAACTGCTCCAACATGGGTCCCTTCCAGGGCACGTAGTCCTTCAGGAACAGACTGCTCCAGCATGGGTCCCCCATGGGGTCACAAGTCATGCCAGAATACCTGCTCCATCCTGGGCTCCTCTCTCAATGGGGCCACAGGTCCTGCCAGGAGTGTGCTCCAGTGCTGTCTTCCCAAGGGGTCAAAGCCTCCTTGAGGTACATCCGCCTGCTACGGCGTGGGGTCCTCCATGGCTGCAGGTGGATCTCTGCTCCAATGTTACCCTCCATGGTTGCAGGTATAGATCTGCTCCAATGTTACCCTCCATGGTTGCAGGTATAGATCTGCTCCACCATCACCTCCATGGCTGCAGGGGCACAACCTGCCTCACCATGGTCTGCACCATGGGCTGCAGGGGAATCTCTGCTCCAGTGCCTGGAGCACCTCCACCCCTGCCTCCCCTGCCTAAAACTGTTTACACTTTCATCCTGCCCTCCAGAAAAAAGCTTCTAGAGGAAGATAATTCTCCTCTGGTTATTTACAGCTGAAATTCAGTCATATTTCAAGAGCACCAAGGGGATGGGATAGAATTTATATTCTTGCCTGTCAATAAGAACATGGGAAACATTTACAGTGGCAGTTGCTAAAGGTATTAATAAAACATTCAAAAATAAGAAGATGGACAAATAATGTGATATACATAGTGGAAATTGTCTATGATGCCCATATTTGGTTTCCTGATTTTAAATATTTGTCTAGCTCTCTATAATTTCTTTCACAGAAAAGAGGTTGCTATCTCCTGGCACTAATTACAATAATTTTCTCCAGGCTACTGTTTGAATAGGAGTCACAGATATTCGCATTTTTGTCACCTGGCAGGTGACTTCCACAATGAGTTTATTTTTCTTATTCTTCTCAACCACAGTTCATCTTTGTTTGATATTTCCTGTGCCATTTAATACAACCCACTGCAAATTCCAACAAACTTTAGAAACACATCTGGACTTGGTCTTTAAATATTTCCTCCTATCAACAAGGTCTGACACAAAGCTCAGGGAAAGAAGGACCAAGGAGGCTGAGCAATTTTGCAAGAGTGAATTTTTAGAATCATAGGACAGTTTGGGTTGGAAGGGACCTTTGAAGGTCATCTAGTCGAATCTCCCTGCAATGAGTAGGGACATCTGCAACTAGATCAGGTTGCTCAGAGCCCCATCCAACCCAGCCTTGAATGTTTCCCAGGATGGGGCATCTGCTACCTCTCTGAGAAACCTGTTCTAGTGTCTCACTACCCTTATGGTACAAAACTTCATCCTTATATCTAGTCTGAATCTACCATCTTTTAGTTTAAAACCATTATCACTTGCCTTATCTCAACAGACCCTACTAAGAAGTTTGTCTCCATCTTTCTTATTAGCCCCCTTTAAGTACTGAAAATCCACAATAAGGTCTCCCCAGAGCCTTCTCTTCTCCAGGTTGAACAACCTCAACTTTGCCAGCCTTCGCTCATGGGAGAGATGTTCCAACCCTCTGATAATTTTTGTGGACATCCTCTGGACCCACTCCAGCAGGTCCATACTGGGGACTCCAGAGCTGGGTGCAGCACTCCAGGTGGCATCTCACCGGTGTGGTGTAGACAGTAGGATAGCTTGGGTCACAATGGGATGATTTAAAAGCACTTAATACGAAGAAACATTAAATATTAATGAGAAAACAGTCACTCAAGAGAAAGCAAATGGACTACGAGAACAGAAATGTTGGAGATTAGTAACCGTCTCATGTCAGATCATTTAGTCAGGCTTTTTAAAGTCAAGTTCAATGAAGTCCAAGAAAACCAGGAGAATAAGAAGAATGCTGAGTATTTCCTCCCAAAGACACAGAAGATGCTTCTGAAGTGTAAGATGCTCCACTGTGTAAGCACACAACTCGAAGGAAGAGATGGAAAAAAAGCTATTTGCTTCTTTTGGAGCTCTGTGGCATTCCTCCATTTTATTCCCAGCTTTCTGAATGCTTTCAAGTGATCCATCTAAGGAAATCAATGGTTATTGACAGGCTCTCTAATTTCGTTTACAAGCCAAGATTCCTAGCCCTCTGCCACTTAAATAAGTGATTACATACCTTCTAACCTGTTTTGCTAATGATCACCAGTGTATGGATCTGAGCCAAAAATCAAATCACGTTTCGAAATACTCATTTGCATTTCTGCAGAAAGATACTGTGCCTCAGGATTCTTTTACTTTTATCCTGAAAGAAGAACTGATGAATACCACTGGGTGAAAAATGCAGCTCATTGTCACAAACCCTCCTTCCAAATTCACGCTGAATTTGCCATGTGGGTTAGGCACGTACATCCTGTGTGGGATAAAATGGGTTCACAAATCCGTCCTAGGAAGCGGTTGTCTGTCTTTTTTTTTTATCTGTTTTTTTTTTGTCTGTGTTTCGAATAAATGTCCAAGAGGAGGGAAAGCAATATTCAAGTTAAAATTTTTCACACACTTCCTGCCACTCAGAATATTGCCTGAAGCACCAGATCTGTACTTCTTTCTCAGCTGTCCTCATTGGAACCATTTTTCATTGTATAAAACACTTTAAATAGTTCCCTAAACAATGAAAAATAAGATTCTAGCTTGCTGATTAGGGCCAGAAGTTGGGACAAGAGTTACAGTTTTTTATTCCATTAAATGCTTAAGTTTTGTAGGTGAAATGAAAAAGCCTCAGCAGGTATGTGCCCAGTACATCAGAGTTAATGGCTCGGTTACGGTCTGCTGGAGAGATGGGTGTGAAACCCCATAAAAAGAATCAGGAGTTGATACCTCCGACAGCTGCCAAAAGTTTTGGACACTCTGCCTTTGGATGGCAGAATCATCATACACCAGTCTGCAGTTTTGTCAATCTAGTTTAGTGCATTTTGTCAAATTAGATGATAAAATTTACTGGGAAGAAAAAAATCTGACAAAATAGATTTGGTCTCTGTTAGCTCAGTTTGTATTTTCAGTAGCAAACATTTAAACCTGTGGATAAGTTTTGCATTCCTTCACAGAAAAAGAAAAAAAAAAGGTATGTTCTACACTTTCGATGCATGTTTTATCAACAAAGCTTCCAAAAAAAATCCTTCAAAGCATGTGCATGAAAACTCTGTTCCTGCATGATCCTCAAGTAAGGTGACTTTTGTACTGATCGCTGCCCTTCTGAACCCATTGACTTCACCAAAAATTAACAGAAAATACACTAAACTCCAGACGCTTTCAGCTCTGAGTCAGAGGAAAGACCAAAGCCTGTGCAACAGATGATCAGAGAAGCACAAATATCCTGAATACCTGGTGGCATCTGCTACCAGAAATGATTCCTCCACTACCTAGCAACTGCTACTAAAGCTCTTTCTGCTTAGTAACTCTTACTACCTAAGAGCATCTGTTGCTCAGTTTGCAGGCTGCTGATTCCACTTGCCACAAGTGAAGCTATTGTGTAGTAAGAAAAATAAATTATTCCATGCTTTTGGGTTTCATTAGGTTTTCTTCTCTTTCTTGTATGTAGGCNTTATTTTCATTATTTTCATTATTATTAATTGTGTATTGTTGTTTTAAACACACAGGATTGCTTCAAATAGATAATAATCGAGAGAGAATCCAAAAGAGTTTCATGAAGCCGGAGGAGCACAAAGCTAATTCCTGTATCTGAAACTTTCCCCCTTGCTACCGGTATGTGCTGCCAATAAGTCACAGGTGTCCATGGTCTATAAGCAGGTGAAAGAAATAAAATGTGACATGTTTGATTGCTTTGAGATGTGCAAGCCCAAGTGTGTGTGCCTGTACATTTGGCAAGTCTACTTGTCTTTTCAGAGATCTGCAAGACTGAAAAAAACATCTACCTCTGCCATAAACCCGAAGAGAAACATGAGGTTATAAAGGAGGCTCTGTGGACTCTGCAACTAAGCTCTCAGTCTTACCTGAATAAGTATTTTGTGCTCTTTTTTCCTTCATCCTAGTGGATGGGACAAGGGAGATGTGGTAGAGAGATAAGGGGGGTTTGCAGCCTGCTCTGACACTTGAACACTGTAAGTGGAGGCAGATGTAAAACAGAATGGTGAGAAGGGATGATTGAGAAAGAAAAATACAGGAGACGAAGGGTGAAGCCTGACCCCTTTTGAAGTCAGTGGATATTTTACCCCTCACTATAGAGTGCAGGATTTAACTCCAAATTTGCTGGTGGAATAAGCCCCCCCTTTAACATCATTAAAGCTGCTATGGCAAGGATTTGTTCCTTGCTTTTAAGCCCTGTTCTTGTCCTAGGCTTGTTATCTCCTTCATGTTTGTATTTTTCTCCCCCCTCAGCATTACCAACCAGGCTCATATGAAAATATCATGAAGGCTGGTTTCCTTAGCTTACTTTCAATGTGGAAGGGTTTGCAAAGACTTTTTAGTGCAGCTTTTCTGAGATGGAATACTTCCACTTAATGTCTGCATGTGTATGCTCTGTGCACTTACATCACTAATCTCTTACTTTTTTAATGCATTCTTCTTGGATGGATTTTAATGTGTTATTCGTGGATGCTCCATCCCTGGAGGGGTTCAAGGCCAGGCTGGATGAGGCTTTGAGCAACCTGGGCTAGTGGGAGGTGTCCCTGCCCATGGTGGGGGTTTGGAACTAGACAGTCTTTAAGGTCCTTTCCAACCCAAACCATTCTGTGATTCTATTCTATGATTCTTCATTAAATGCTTCTGAGTTGCTGATGGGATCCTGTTTGCTGTGGAAGGCAGCCTTCAGCTGTGCCTGGAACCAGGCTTGGATGCCTGGCTTCTATATGGAGACTGAAGTTGATGTTAAATGTAACCTTGGAGTCTATTTTTTAAATAGAAAATTAAATGGTCCAGGGACCATTCCGGTGCATTTAACTGTGCTTACTCTTTCTGTCTACAGCTGGATGGATATATGCAAGTTGCCTATTAAAAATTATTCCTGCATAAGATAAACCCTGTACCAAGGTTGGGCATTGACTGGGAGAATATGATTTGGACCAGGTCAAAATCATGCCAGTGACTGTTGAGAATTTAATGGGAAGGACGATGTTTGAAATGTGAGTGTGTCTTGCGCACTGCCCTGTTCACTTTACTGGTATAGATAGCATCTCTGTCTCTCTCTGTCATATAGAATTACCTAGAAGAAATGATCTTCTATTGGCTTACATTGGTTGTAACAGTATGAAGAACTGTAAATTTAACTGTCTTTTTCCCAGGTCATCAGTCATTGCCACTGACTGGAGGAAAAAAAAAGAAAAGGAAATCAGCAAATTAAAAGGTGGGAAAACCCATTTCATTTAGAACACAATATTTTATCTAAACTAAAATACACTTTGTTTCAGACTGAGGGAAATGCAAGGCTTTGAATTAACATATTTTATATAAAAGCCCGCAGCATTTTGAACAAGTAAGAATACTGTATTCTTTTATGTAATTTCTTTAAATTTTAAAATTAAGTCAGAAAAGCTGAGCTGAATTTATAGACTTCCTGGGCTGTACTAAAACTGATTTTTTTAGTGAAAAGAAGTCTGTCCAAAAGCATTCTCCATTTTATGTGCAAAACTATATTGCCTGAAAATGCCTGAAAATTGAAAATGTCACTATTTCAATAACTTTTTTTAATTAATCTTATAATATCTGATCAAATGTGGGGACCATCTCAAATGCAAGATGAATGTTCAGGCTTTTTCTTTTTGTATGTTGGCTTTCTGAACATTTACAGAGTAGCTGTATTTCTCTGCATTACAATGATAAGGTGAGTCATTTAAAAAAGGAAAACCCAAAATCCATTAAAAATTTCACATGTTTGTACAGACTGGTTCATTTCACACACTTCACACTGCAGCCAGGGTGAAGAAGAGATGGGGTACGTAATTGTGCGCCCATACTTTGCTGGCTGGTTTCCATAGTAGAGTATGTACTTTTTCCTTTGGAAACTCCACTTTGTTTCACGTTTGGATAAAATCCTTTCTTGCAGATTGGATATGAGGCTTTCTGTCGTGCCTCGTCTTGCTCTCCTTGAGATATATTGTCTCTTGTTGAAATCCTCCATAGCGTTTACCTCTTGTATTGACTTCTTGCATATTTTCCTGTGGCATCTCTACTTTAAGTGTCAGTTTGGACCATACCACTAAGGTGTTGGCTCAGAGATGATGTCTCAGGTTTCCCTTGAGATGTTTGAGGTTCTCTCGCAGCTCCTCAGAGATGATATTCTCTTAGATTAGATTTACCTCCTCCATCTTCTCCAGCTTGAGTCGCTTTGTTACTCACTAACATCCCACTGGTCAAGTGTGCTCTGCTCCATGGCAAAAACCAACAAACAGAAATGCTTTGAAATGAGTGAAGGAGAAGGTTGGTTTTTTGCTGGTTATCAGGAATGTTTCACCTCCCCTCTGAATGACTTTGGCTCACTGTCATGCCAGACTTAGCACAGATGCAGAGATGAGCTCAAAATAGGATATTAACACTCGACTTGGGGAAAACTCTGATACAGATCTAAATTCCTACGGCTTTTTCCTTACAGAAAGCAGTAATATTTCAGTACAGATGTAAATCCAGATAGCAAACACTGCATGCTGGCCCTTCTCTATTAGAAACACTGACTCACTTCCCTGTTACACCTGTCATAATCACCTACTGGGTCCAGAGCTTCTCAAGAACTTTTTACAAATTAAACAACTGAATGTAGACAATTTTCTTTGCTATGTTTTAAAAAAATTAACTGATTTATTTATTTTTTTTACTTATTTATTCTTATTGTACAGCGTTTCATTTTCCACCATGCGTGTTGCAAGGCTACCTGTACAATGAGCCAACATACAGCACACAGGGAGGGTGTTTGCCAAATATCAAAGTCAGACCTGTTGGGAACTGTGT